>CALNHX010002823.1:0-166737 GCA_940337035.1 Agriotes lineatus
AAAATCCCAGTTAATTATTGTTTCCTTAAAGTTTTTATGTATCAGACAGGCAACTCCTGCTTGTGCCCATTTTTGTTGATCTACTCCACTGTATAATAATACACGATTAAAAGACGAAGTATTGTAATCGCGAAAAAATCGTTTCAGGGTTCTTAGATGATGAAATAGCAATTTGTACAACTAGTTTTGAAAGTCATACTTTTTTCATGAATTTGCAAAAGCCCGAGTTAATCACGCAAATCAATGAAAAAAGGGACTTTCAAAACGTGTTGTACACATAGTTTTTTACTTCCTTTTACGATAAAGGAAGTATTGGATTCACCCCAAAAATTCGAAATTGAGTTTTCAACAGATCTTCACGTTTTAGAGTCCCCTGATCCCAAAAAACATATTTTTTTTCATTGGTCTGTGTGTCTGTCTGTCTGTGAACAGAATATCTCAAAAACGGAAAGAGGTATGGCGTTGAAACTTCATATATAAGTGTTGTGTACTATGTAGATGCGACAGCAAGCTTTTGAAGAAAATCGCATAACCGGAAGTAGGTGTTTACTCTTGTGATTTTTCAGTTTTTTTCGATTTTTTCAAAAACGGCTCAAACGATTTTTTTCAAACTTCACATTTTTATTACATTTTTAATGTGCATTGACGTGAGATAGCAGTTGAATACTTCTAAAGTGGGTTTCTTTTGTTTTTTTTTCTATTTTTTTTATTAACTCCTATTTTAAATAGAACACCCGGTATAGTATTACATTTTTGAATTCTGCTTAAGATTTTAGAGAAAATTTGTCTCTTCAACTAAAACGCTCTATTTTGTACCGTTTTTGTAGAATTTGTAATTTTTGAAAATTTTTGACAAATGCTTAAAAATTAAAAATGAAATTTTTTACTAATTATAAGATCACTGTAAAAGGAAGTTGTGTGAGTGTATCACACCAGATTTTTTGCATAGTGATCTCTTGTAACTCGAAATTTAGTCTAAAAGAATTTAGAACTGTCAAATTGACATTTCAATAAAATAGTTAAGAGTTCGCTTTTATCACGATTTTGCCTTAAAAAAAGTGGTACTTACAATACGATTTTTTGTTAAAAAAGACTACTTTCATGATCACTATGCAAAAAAATAGGTTTTCTCAATTCCGTCTGTCTGTTGGCGGTATAACTCAAAACTATTTGTTGGAGGAAGACAATATTTTGCATACACATTATATATCTACCTGGCATGAAACCGAGAAAATTTCAGACAAATATATACAGGGTGATCTGAAGCCGCGTAGCGCAGTTGGGTATGCGCTAGGCTTGCTAATAAGCAATTCCTCAGTTCGAATCCCACAGAATCAGGAAATTTTCCGCTGCCTCGGCGATTGGAATCGGGCTCGATGAGACCATTCACAGTTGGGCACCAAATTAACTGTGTTCTACTCAGAACTAAAAACCTAAGAGATAGAGTAACAAGGTCAACACATCAATATGACACACACTTCACACAATGGTTGCGCTGAAAGCACAACACGCTTCAAATTTGTATCCCGAATCCAGAGTAAATTGAGCATTGTACCGCCAGATGCAAGCATATAAAAGCACCAGCTTCTACACCGTAAGATAAAACAAGGTATCGATTATACATACATATACAGGGCGAGGACCTTAAAAAATAAAGTGTTTATTTTTGCTTTAATTGATACGTATATACCTACAGTATATTTATTTTAATGTGCAATATATGGTCTTGTAGTTTCCATAAGGATTTGAGTCTTTCCTTATTAGTTTCTAAGAATATGCCACGCCCACACAAAGTGTAAATGCTAGGGATGTTCCGAATACTCGTATTCGTATTCGTATTCGCGAGTATTCGCTATATTTTCAATATTTGTACCTATTCGTAATCGTATTCGCCAAAATTAGCACGAATATTATACGAGTATTTGACATTAAAATTATAGAAATATAGATAAGAATTTTAATAAAAATATAAAACAGGTATTCATACATTAAATAAAACATTTTTTTTTAATATTAACCATTCTATAACATTATAGTAATTTACGATACAAGTAACGTTATCAAGGTTTTTACATTACAAGAGAATAGTTTGAATGAACGAGCGACGTTAGGAGCGAGTTCTTTAAAATTCTCGAGTAATGTAGAAAGCGAATAACGTTACGTATATGGTAACACGGTTTATTTTATCCTAAAATACTAATCTTGAAAAAATAGGAAAAATGGTTATTAATGACACAACAGCGAGTGGTGGTATCACTAGTAAAATAAAAACTCAATACTGTATTGGTGGTAGCACTGTCAGGTTATGTTAAATTTGAGATTTTCAGGTTAACTTTTGCGTCAGTTTGTGTCAAATAACAAACAAAACCTAACCTACTAACATCGAATTTGACATAGACTGACAATACATTTCAGTGCTGTCAACATGTGATTAATGCTAATAAAGTATCGTTATGTTATTTTTCTTAAAAACACTAGTGTTGTTAAATGCATCTTAACGCAACTCGTTGCGAAGGAGATATTGTCATAATAACATAATAGGATAAAATAAAATAAAAAACAAAACTATTTTTCACACTATTTCTAAAATTTGCAGCGCGTACAAAAACGATGTTGATGTTGATATTATTCACTCAAGGTCATTTATTCGTATTCGTATTCGTATTCGCGAATATTCATGAGTATTTGTATTCGTATTCGCGAATACGAATTTTTGTATATTCGGAACATCCCTAGTAAATGCGTTTATTTTAAAATGCAATGTATGAATTTTAATTTTATTGAAAAATAAGCATTACAAACAACAATGGGGAATGTAACATGTAGTGACTCACATACTTGCTGTAAACTGAAGTCTTTACACCATTTGATCAAATGAATTCCTTCCATCGTAGAATACATAATTTTTTTACATATTCAGTAACGTTCCTATATTGCATTTTAAAATAAACGCATTTACACATGGTATGTAAAAGTAATAATTTGTATATAGTACAGGCTTTATCCTTGCCAAAAGTGGGACCCAACAGATACAGGATCAATGTTGTGCAAGACAAAAAAGAGCAACAAATAACTACGTTACGTTAAATGTCAGGAATTCGATGCGTCCCGGTGGCTCACGCCTGATTTACTCATGTGCTACCAGGAAACAATTAAATTAATGCGCAGGAGATTCGAAGCCTATCACAGGTAATAGTTTTTTATTTAAAAAATTATGTACTTTGCATTACCAAGTGTTTCTCTTCTATTGTTTCAATGTTATTAGAAAAGCAAAAATTTTTTTACACCTAGTTTCCCTCGTCCACCGGGGAGGGAAGTTTTGAGTAAAGCCTTTTACAAATTTTTAAAATACACATTTTAAAAAGAGAAAACAATGTACTTTACAGGATCACTGTTATTTTCAATGCTTTGCTGAAATCTTTGAGCCATTGAAGAAGTGATATTTATAAAATTTTCGTCCAGGCGTATCTCCTACAACAATTTTTCGATGGCTTTTCATAATTCTTCCTAATTTTGTGGCTGAAAACTTCACTTATAAATCTTTTTCACAATTAAACGCCGTATCAACTAAAGCAATGTCTTGTTCAGGAGTGGATACATTTGGCCTTACAGGACATCTTTGTCTTGACAGCATTCCCCCCACTTTCCATCGTTTCTTAATGTCAAACATGGTATACTTGTTAATACAAAAATTTCGAGTAATTTGTCTTATAGACCAACCATCTTCTAGTTTTAATACAATTCTAGCTTTTAATAGTTCAGGTACTTGAAGAGGCAAGTTAACAAAATTTTGGCTACAGTCTTGTGATACTGTTGCTTTAATATTATATATTTATATCGTCATGTTTACAAAGGGGAACACAACTGTCACAAATACTTTTCCATACAATGAATAGTACATCGTCGATACTTTGTATCTTAATTTCACTTCTTTATACGTTGTAATATACCCCAGAAAACATTCACAGCCTCTTTCCTATTTTTAGACTTTAGATGGGCACCGCTGAATTCGAGGGGCGAGTCTTTAGTAAAATAAAAAATATTTTTATTTTCTGTTGAGTACAAATAATCTACAAATTTTAAAAATATTAATATACTCAAATAATAAACTAACTGTATGACGACATACAAATATAATTAACCAGGAGGCCACAATAATTGTCGACCACCTAAAATATGTACATGTAAATGATAAACTGACTGACAACCATGAACTCCATTATTTATAACTAAGCGATAACCCTTGGGAAGACGTTCCTTTGCCAATTTTTTTGCAGTTAACATAAGAGTACCTAGAAGCTAAACATACATAATATACGTAAATGAAAAGTGCAAGTTCAATCTGCATACTTCCTTATCATTTTCATCACTTTCGTCAAGTAATGGAATCCTTCTTTTTGGAATCACTAAAAAATGTGTGGGTGCTTGAGGATTAATATCATTGAAAGCTAGGCAGTGTTCGTCTTCGTAGATAATATCTGCCGGTATTTGTTTAGAAATAATTTTATCAAATAAAGTCACTTCATCTTTTTTCCACTTGGACTGTTTTGCTTTTTCTATTTCTGAACTCATCTAAAATATCAGCTGATTTAACACAAACACATCTATAAAGAATTAATTCCATCTTACATTGTGCTTCTGGCAGAGATACACTAAGGAATTTGAACATCTTTGCAAATGAACAAATCTGAAAGGCCGTAAAACAAATGCTGTTATAGCTGCTGACATTGCAACATTTATAATAAAATTATTTCAAGGATATTTGAGGTTAATCTCCAAACATCTATGAACTTTAACCAGTACCAGTAAGCAATTGAACTACTGCATTGCTGTATACAAAAGAACTATACAATGTAGGTTGCTTTAGATTAGAATGTTCCATACACGGCCTGCTAAATTGTGTGACAAATGCAGTGATTTTGAAGGATATAGATACAAACACAAGGTTCATCTAATGATCCAACATATCCAAGACATACTTTTTTGCTATCATCTCTTTCTCAAGCAAAAGAATGTGTATGTATTTATCTTTGTTGCAGTTACTTTACCAACCCTGAAGCAAAAGCACCAAAATTGAAATTGTCAAGATGTTATAGTTGTGACAGATATGTCAAACAGACAATTAATTTCAAAATAATGAGCACCCCATATGTACTGCAGAAAGTTTCTATGCGAATAGATTGAAAATTTTACATGACAGAGAGAGGGCAATATTATAGCTACAATTATTCGTAGTGAGGTTATGGGCACTGTTATTAGTTTTATGCAAAGTTTTACGTTATTCTGTTAATTTGAGACTTGTGGAATTTTGTGGAGCAATGTGTGCACAAAAAGGACAAATTCATGAAGACATGGCAAACGTTTTGGGAACATCTTGTCCTCCATACACAATGGTCAAAAAGTGGGCAGCCGAATTGAAACAGGGGAAGAAACGGCATTGAAGATGATTCTCGCAGTGGAGGACCTGCTTCTGCTACCACTGAAGAAAACATCGATTTGATTCACGATACGGGCATGGCAGATCTGCGAATCAAGGTTCGAGAAATAGCAGAGGCTGTGGGCATATCCTATGAACGGGTTCAAAACATTTTAAGTAATGAGTTAGGAAAGTCGAAAGTTGTTGCGAGGTGGGCTTTTTGGCTTCTGATAATTGATTAGAAACGTGTTCGTTTTCAAACGTCGCTGCTCTGTTATGAGGCTGATCCTAATAATTTTATTTAAAGATTTGTTATCTACCACCAATGACACATAGATTCACTATTATCAGCCTAACTCAAAGCAGCAGTCGAAACAGTGGAAGCATAAGGGCTCACCACCTCCCAAAAAAGCAATGGTGGTGCCGTCCTTTAGTAAAGTGATGACTTTGGTTTTAGGGACGGGATGGGAATATTGCTGGTGGATTCCTTTCTTAAGGATCAAACCATAACAGGACAATACTACTCTAACTTTTTACATCAACTTCGTGAAGAAATTCAAAGAAAGCAAACTGAAATGCTAACGAAACGTATCCTACACCATCAAAATGAAGCTTTGGCGTAAACATCAACAGTTGCGATGGGTGAAATTCATCGGTACGGTTTTGAATTGGTACTTCAATGTTCCCTCAGACTTCCATCTATTTCTGAAGCTCAAAAACACCTAGGAGGGCAAAGATTTTTGTCCACGAAAGAAGCTGTAGCAGCCATAACGGGGTATTTTAAAAACCAGGACGAAGCTTTATCAGACTGGGATCACAGCATAAAAAGGGATTATATTGAAAAATAAATAAATAAATAAACTCCTGTGTTACGCTGTGAATTTTTCAAGTTTTTCCGAGTTAGATTTTATAACGTTTTTCATTTAAAGGTTGTTGTGTCACACTAAAAAATTAAAAATAGTAATATGGCAATGCTTCAAATTAAAATATTTCTCAACGTTGCAATGAAATTAAAGATACTTAAGTAATGCTTATCGTGAATATATTTTGTACATGATACATAATATGTGGATATACATATAATAAAGCACAAAGCTGCTATTTAAATATCAAATTTATTTGAAATATGTTTTTGTTTATAAAAATAACAGGGATTTACTACATATACTTACAAACTATTCTAATTAAAACAAGTTTTGTATTTTTATAATTGGATAATATCAACTGAAGCATATTAATACAATTAAAAAAGGGGTCAAATATAATGTACACCAAATTAAATCATACATCCCTAGCGCTGTTCACCAAAAAATTTAATAAACATCAAAAAATCTTAATGGAACCCGAATTATTATACTCCGGGAAATGGGAACAGCACCACTAAAATAGCTATGTTGCGTATTGTTTTACCATTGCTTACATTTTAAATTCCATATGTCTATCGATTTTACTAAATGTTCACCAAATTTAGAACGCTCAAGTTATGCGTCCGTGCCGTACATAATACATATTTGCGCTATTAATTTATATTTAGTCTCTCGAAAAAACTACTTGTGCGTCCAATAATTATTCTGTTACTCCAAAAATGAAATAAACTCGGGCATTTCTCCTTGTCGCTTCCAGACAAACTTCTTGCAGGCTTCAGCTTTCAGCCACACACTGTGCTTTATAGCTTTTACAGTGAGTGCAACAAGTGTATTGCCGTATGAAATTACTTAATAAGTTTCATTTTCATTTTTGTTTTGTGAATTTTGTGTTAGATTTTTATATATATATTGATTTATTTCCAAGAATTCTTCAGACTTATTTCTATGTCCGCATTTATAAACGACACCGAATAAAAATGATAGATTTTTCTTATAAGTGATATCTAAATATGAGATTTATAATTCTTGTTAGTTTAGGCTAACAAGAATTATAAATCTGGGAATACTTTTAAAATTGAATGTGGTATAAAATATAGTAAACATTGTGTATTTTTTTAAACAAATAGTTTTTTTAACTGCTAAATAATATAAGACACTGATGAAAATTAAATATCTGGGTACCATGTTAGAATTAAATGTGGAATAAAATTTGATGAACATTTAGCATTTTTAGCCAACAAAAGTTATTTTTAGGAACAAATAATATAAGAGACTAGCATGATATCAATATTTGGTTGTCGCTCTAAGATTATGTATTTTCTTAATTTTGGTGAGCATTTAGTATTTTTGGGAAACGAAAGTATTTTTGGGAAACGAAAGTATTTTTGGGAAACGAAAGTATTTTTTGCACGAAAAGATTGGGTAAATTTGGTAGACTGTTAAATAATACCCATTAAAAAACAATACCATTATAAAAAATACTATTTAACAAAAATAAGAGGAAGAGCAAAAAATAGTAGTTTATTTATCTAGAACGAAAAGTGACATTTTAAAGGCCAAGGACGGAATTACTTGCGAGGACCTTTAAAAACACTTTTCGTTCATGGTGAATACAACAGTTTATTTCATACTGCAAGTTTAATGAATTTTAAATAAAAAGTTGTAAATCGTTTCAAATTTAATGTTAACAACTGACGTATAATTTTAAAGTACTTGAACTTTAATATTTTACTTTAATGTACTAAGACTTGAATGTTCCATTTTTTGTACTGGAAGTAATCCAAAAAATGCCATTTTTGACATCAGTATGAAATAAAGGAAATTAAGAGTTTTTCGAGTCTTTTTGGAATATTTACAATTTTTTGGCATACTTTGTATGCAATGTGCTATCAACATTTGGGAAAAACTCTAAATTTTCAAATGATAATATTTTATTAATGGACTTAGTTTTATTTAAATAAAATTACGAAAAGAAATGCTTTTTATAGTGACACAATCCTGAAAGGTTACCAAAAATGCCATGACTGTTTTTGGAAATATTCATAAAATTGCACCAATATATGCAAATGGTTCAGTTCATTTGTTGAGCAGTATATATTTGCAAACCCACATGGTGGCAGCTTCTATTTAAAAAAAATATATAAATCGGCTTGGTGGAAGTTTCAAAATAGGTGCCGAAAGAAAACTTTTCACATGCTAAATATATAGATATGTATACTATCAAAAAAATATAGCAACTGGCGCGGAACCTTAAGAATTTTAGCGCAGGTAGGTTTGTATATACCTACACCTACCTGTACACAATTCGGTTGGTCTTGTGAGTTAGGATCAAACGGCATTGATTCATTTAACCTGCGTATCAACACATGGTTACTATTTAAAATGGAAAACTCCACCTTCAATGCTGCACGAAGATAACTTTTTCTGAAGTTCTGTGCCGGTTGCTATAGAAAACATGTATGTACCAGCGCCTTCATAGTAAACTAAGCGGTGAAAATACCAAGATACCTTAATTTTCTAATTATTGTTTCGGTATCGCAGATTATTTTTCTGAGCAAGACCCATATGCTCATCCCATTCCTCAATCTGGTTCGATTTATTGCTTTATGAGCTTTGTTTAAAGGTGCCATCTTAACTTGTCGTTAAAATTGTTAGTGTCATATGACAGGAGCTTGTTTGAATTTGTCACCATAAAGAAAGATATGAATGTGTATGAAGAAGTTAGAAGATTAGAAAATGTGTAAGTTCTAATAGATCTTTATGTTGAAAGTTCGTAACATAGTTGATTTTTTACTGTTTACTGTTGTCACTCGAACTATTTTTTCTGTCAAGAATGAGGAAGTATAAAAGAGTTCTAGATCGACCTCAAAAATTTAGTTTTCTTAGGAAAAAGTTAGTTTTGTTATTTTTAACCAAACTCCATAGTTGAGCTATTCTTCAGTTTTGTAACAACTTTGTTAAATACACTTTTTCATAAAAGTTAAAAATAAGAGTCAGTACTTTGCTTAAGTTCAATATTACATTTAAATTTATTGTTAACGTTTTGTATGCTTTATCATAAGTTTAATCACTGTGACTTCCTAAGACAAGTAAAACTTTTTATCAAGAATGACTTTTTCCTGAAGAATAAAAAATTCGATAGTTTACAAGAGTGTAGTAATACCTACCCCATCGGGAGATGCACTATATCTTGGTGTGCTATTTTCCTCATTTTCTAATAAATTTTCTTGTATTTTTGGACAAATAAGTGGATCAATTCCCAATTTCTGCTTTTTAGTAACTGGTTGTAGAACTAGATAAGCAACAATACATATGAATTGAATATATAAAATGGAATTATATTCTTGTTTTTGTTAAATTGGAATAATAAAATCCATTAAGTAGTACTGACTATTTTTTATATAAGTACATTCTAACAATGTTGTATAATAATTTACCCAGACAATAAGTAGTCGCAGTAGTTGCAGAAAGTGTTTCTCACTTTCGTTTTTTAAACTGTTGGTTGTGCATGTCAATTTGACTTTATACATAGCTTCAAATATGATACACATAAGTGGTTAATTTTTCTTTTCAAAATGTTGACAACAGAACAGAAAACTCAAATTGTTAAATGGTTTTATCGAGGTCATTCCACGAATGAAATCGCAAATAATTTATTTGTTATGGCATACGATGTGACAGTAAACACCAGTTCGGTCTTCAATGTTAAACATTTGTTTGAGGAAACTGGTTCTGAAAATCCATCATATAAGTGCTCAAAGGAATGGAAGCCTCAAAATGAAGAAGCTGAAATGCGGGAAATTATGGTTCGCAATATGATAACAGAAAATGACACTTTGTCAACAAGCACCCTTGCAGAAAATCCAGAAATTAATGCCGGAAAATCAGAAGTGCATAGACTACTTAAAAGGAATGGTTTCAAGTCTTTCAAAGTTAAAACGACACAAGAGGTTTTCACAGCCGACCATGGTCGTCGAATGGAATTTTGTGAAGATGTGATGGATAGAGTAAACAATAATTATGAATTTCTTAGAAATATTCTGTTTAGTGACGAATCGACTTTCCTGTTACATGGTTGTCATAATTCTTCGGTAGTGAGATACTGGTCCCAAGAAAACAGTCACCAAACAATAACTTTAAGAACTCAATACCCCCAAAAACTTCACGTTTGGGCTGGTATACTGGGGGACACTATTATAGGATCATTTTTTATTAACGGGAACCTCAATGGCCAAAAGTATTTGCAACTGCTTGACAAGCAAGTGATACCAGCAGTTCAAGGCTTACAAAACATTGATATGGCCCACATCTGGTATCAGCACGACCGACGTCCTGCTCACAATGCGGCTAAGGAATATTTAAATCAATATTTCCTCATCGTATTATTAGCACCACATGAGACATAAAATGGCCACCAAGATCTCCTGATTTGTCCCCAAATATATATTTTTTTTTTGCCACAAACAATTTATACCCATCAGCATCAACGATATAACAACGTGGATGAGCTCTGAATAAAACTTCTTGAAGCCTCTCAAAATATCACTCTTGCGATGTTAAGAGAAATTAGACCAGAATTTTATGATCGCCTGGGATATTGTCTGGCTCAACAAGATGTTTTTGAACATTTAATAAAATGAACTTAGCTATTTGTTATTCATTAGGTTAATATTGTGTTTGTTAGAATTTAAGTATAATTTGTATCGTGTAACTATTTTTGACTTTGATTCCGTATTTTATTACAAAATCAGTAAAAACTAGAAATTACTAATTATTTTCCGTTGCTTAGTGAATTAAAATATTTGGTTCGGCTAAGCAAAAAATGAGAGTAGTAACTAAGCGCCAAGTAATGCATTGAAATGCTCGTATTCAAAATTTCTGGGGACACACGTATATCCCCTGCAGACCTCGGTGGAATATAAACTGCACCCACTATAAGATAAGTTGGCTGACAGGAAATTTTTACAAACAAGTGTTTAACATTAGTGTTAGTAACATAAATACGGCTACTGCAGAGATGGTTCCGAACAGTTATCAAAACACCACTACCTCTACTAAAAACACTAGTTTCACTATTCCGATCCTTCCTGAACACAGTGTAGTTCGAGAGTCCCATTTCATTATCAGAAATGTCACTCTGCAACCATGCCTCAGTAAAAATTATTAAATCATAATCACTATTGGTAGTTACTGCAATTTGTAACTGTAATTTGGCCCGAAGGCCACGAGTATTTTGATAGTACACAGTTAGTAGTTTTTTGAGTTACTACGGGAAGTGGCATCCACAATTGTAGGAGCACCATTTAGGTATTTGATTGTTTTATTAGTAACCCCTTCCTTATTAAACCGCTCAATTTTAGCCTTATTATTTTTAAAGTAATCTGTTTGCGCTCGAGTCTGATCAGATTTAATTTGCACATTAGGCACTGCAATTTTATTCTTGTTTCTTAAAATATTTTTTGCTTCTTCACAAGAATTCAGAATAACTTCTAAACGACGTAGGTATTATACTATATCAAATTTTCCTAACCTAAAAAGTTTCAAGTTATCAGTATCCCCTTCGATATCTCAACAGTTCTTTGACTGAGTTTTTGTCTACGTGGGCTTTTTCTGAATAGGAGTTACCATGAGGTTCTTGAACGTTGAAAAGTATAACATTTTTATCTCGCTGTTGACGTTAAAACATTTCTGAGATCAAAGCCTTGTTGTGACCCATATCCAGCTTATTTGCACATTCATGACATATTGTCACTATTGATCAAATTTACTCTCAAGTAGCTGCTGCAGTTCCTTAATTAACTCTGGTACACGAAAAACACCAACCTTACATGGTTCACAAAAGATTTGCAGTTTTCTCTTACGTAACTTTAAGCATCTTATTTCGGTTTCGGATATTTCTCCACACTTTTTGCACAGCTCTCTTTTACAGCCATAACATGGAAATAGTTGATCATCTTCTTTATCGCATTTAAAGCATAATTTAGTCATACTGAAATTAGTAAACAGCCGACTTTAAGGTTATGTGTTTACACCTAAAATGTGAGTTTGACATTTCTTGTTCATAACAAGGTGCAATAACCAACATACGTTTTTGAAAAACAAAAATAAGCATGCTGTGTTCTATATCTAGGGTGCTGTGCTAGTAACTGCAAGAAAGATAGAGTATATTCATATTCTGTATTACAGAAGAAGATAGCACGAAAAAGGGATGTTACACATCTTGGCACATAAACGTATGTAATTTTAAATGCTATACTTGTATCTATGTCATTCAAAATCACTGAACATACATGAGACAATTGATTTTTATTTATATAGATCAGGTCGTGGGTTTCTGTCATTTCGTCTCTTGCCCTCTAATTTGGATTGTTGTGCTTCGTTTTATTGATTACTTTCCGCCATTGTTCCCTATCTTGAATTTTATCTCGCCAGTTCTCAATTGTTAGGTTTCGAATGTCTTCTAGGACTTGGTCCTCCCACCTGATTTTGGGTCTGCCTCTGGGTCTGTTTGTCCCTGGCCTCCAGCTTATTATTTTCTTTATTATTGCATTGGCTTCTCTTCGTTGCGTGTGACCAAACCATCTCAGTCTTTGCGTTTTTATGAAGCTGACTATGTCTTCTTCTCCATACCGTCGTCTTATTTCGTGGTTCCATAATGGTCTAATTTCTCCTCGCTCTTTTTTTGGATCTAGGATTTTTCTGAGAATTTTCCGTTCAAGTACTCTAAACAGCCGTATTCATAGTCGTTCGCCAGCGGCTCGCCGGCGAGTCGACGGAGTTTCGTTATGAATAGTATGTTGGCGGCACTGTACGTCTATGTCAAATTCGAGGTTAGCAGGTTAGATTTTGTGTCAATTTCTGTCAAAACTGACGGAAAACCTAACCTGATAACCTCGAATTTGACATCGACGTACAGTGCCGCCAACATACTATTCATAACGAAACTCCGGCGACTCGCTGGCGAACGACTATGAATACGGGTGTAAGTCTCTCCTCGTCCTTGTCTGTTAAGCACATTGTTTCTCCTGCGTATGTTATCACCGGTCTAACTGCTGCTTTGTATATTTTTAATTTTGTGTTTTTGCTAAGGTTCCTGTCTTTAAATAGTCTTTGGAATTTCCAGTACACTTTGTTGCCTGCTTTGATCCTTTCACTTACTTCCGAGCTTCTATCGTTATTCCCGGTTACTGTGACTCCGAGGTATTTAAAGTACTCTACTTTCTGAAAGCAGTAGTCGCCAATTTTTATCTGTGTTATGTTTTCGGTTGCCCTTCTTGTACTTATCAGATACTTCGATTTGTTCTGGTTTATTCTTAATCCTCTATTTTCTGATGCTCTTGTGAGGTTCAGAAGTGCTTCCTCAAGGCTTCGCTTATCTCTTGCTATAAGAGCCAGATCGTCCGCGTAGCGTATAATTTGTGTCAAGCTTTGCGTAATTGTTCTCGTCATTCCTGTTTCTTTGATCACACCGTCCAGCACTATATTAAAGAGGGTTGTTGAAAGTCCATCTCCTTGTCTGACTCCTACTTCTATATCGATTCCCTCCGTATTTCCATCGTTTGTTATTACTGTTGCAGTTGAATTTGTCATTGTCATCTTCGTTAGTTTAATTAGCTTTGTCGGGATCTCCATGTTTATCATTTCTTTAATTAGTTTCTGTCTGCTTATTGAGTCGAACGCTCGTTCAAAGTCTATGAATAGTATGTGTATATCTGTATCGTATTCGTAGCATCTTTCGATTATTTGCGTTAGCAGACGGATTGCGTCTATCGTCGATTTACCGTTCCTAAATCCTTAATGATATTGTCCTATTATCCGTTCTGTATACGTGCTTAGCCGATTGAAGTGAATATTTTATATGATGTTTTAAGCAGCATTATGGCTCTATAGTTACGGCATTCTTTAGGGTCTCCTTTCTTGTATATCGGTGTTATCTGGCTTTCCTTCCAGTCCTGTGGTATAGTTTCCTCCTTCCATATTTTTATGGTTATGTTGTGTATTCGTTTAAGCAATTCTTCTCCTGCGTTTTTTATAAGCTCATTACTGATTTCGTCCGGTCCTGCTGTTTTTTTAAATTTCAACTGTCTTATTACATTCATGAACTCCTCGTAGGTGGGTGCATCTTCTTCATTATCTTGGTTATGTGTGGTTATTTTTTCCTCTTCACATTTCTGATTGTCTTTATATAAATTTTGCCATTCCCCTCTTATTGTCTTGTTGCCTCTTTATGTATTCAAATAATTTCCGACTATCTTTGCTGTTTGCTTCCAGTTCTTCCATCTGATTTGTCATCCACTCTGTTTTCTTCGTTCTATAGAACATAGTTGCTTCTTGTTTTTTTCTTCTGTAGTCGTTTTTGTCTTGTTCCATTTTTCTTGCTATCCATCTTCTCCATGCTTCGTTTTTCATTTTGTTTTTGCGTTTGCATTCATCATCAAACCACTCTTTTGATTTTTTATGTTTTTTGTCCAATTACTTAGTCTGAAGCTTTGTAATACTTGTTTTTATGTTTGCCCACTCTATTTCAGTGTCAGTTTCTGCTGGTGTTCTTAGCTTCTTATTCACTGTTTCTGAGTATTTTTGTTTTGTTTCTTCTGTCTGTAACTTGCCTACTTCCCAGTTTCTCTCTTTTGTCTCCATTCTTGTATTTCTTTTTATTTTTAATTTAATTTTGGCTATTACTAAAATGTGATCCGTATGGGCGCTAGCTCCCATATATGATCTTACATTATGCACTAGTTTTGTCCATTTTGTAGAGATGAGCATATGGTCTATCTGGTTTCCATCTGTCCTACGTGGAGACATCCAGGTGATTTTGTGTTGCCTTTTGTGTGGGAATTCTGTACTGACTATGTATGTGTTTGTTATTGCAGATAAGTTGCACAATCGTGTCCCATTGTCGTTTCTGATTTTGTGAATTGTTTCCTTTCCTGCCACGTTATTGTTCAGTTCTTCTTTCGCTATCTTCGCATTGTAGTCCCCGATTATTATCATTACATCATTTCTAGGGATGCTTTCACAAGTGTCTTCAAATTTCTCGTAAAATGTTATCTTGTCTTCTTCCTTTGCCTCTTCGGTCGGAGCGTATAGGTTTATTACTATTATGCTAGATTGCTTGCTTTCTAGTCTGATGTAAGAGTTTCTACCATTAACTGCTTTAAATTCTATAACCTTTCCTTTTGTTTTTTTCATTAACCATAAACCCTGTACCATTTTTCCCCTGAGTAGTATAACGAAAACTTTTCCTTTTTAATTTTCCCCTCATTCTTCCATCTTATTTCCTGCAGTGCTAGTATGTTTATTTCATACTTCCTCATTTGCTGCTCTACTTCGTACATTTATTTATTTTTTTTTATAAAACAGATTATTTGCCAAGAAACCGGCGTTTCGTTTCCATGGCGAAACTGCAACCGGTGATACACAGGCGGATAGCGGGTGTTTTCGCCTAAAAGGTCCTTTTCGGGGTCGGTCGGGTGCTTCCTCGCGAGTCTACGGGAGCTCACGCGGCGCCGGCGTCTTGGGAGTTCGTGCTGTCAATTTTGCTATCGTACTGTTTTGACGTCGGTAAACACGTGTAGAAATTAGGTTAATTACTGTATTTCTTACCCTAATTGGACTGCTACGATTTGCACCGGAAGGCCGCGGCGGTCCCTGAGACGAGAGTGTGTTTCTTCGGCGCGGTCGTCGCTGCAGGATAACCTCGCTGGGCCTGGAGGTTTTCGCGCTTTGGAGATGTTATTTCCCCATGGACATGCCAAGTACGTAGCTGACTGTAATCTGAATAATTAATAGTAGTTTGCTGGTTTACCCAGATTTACAAATCGAATGCGGGCTATTTTAGTTATGCATTGAAATTAAAATGAACTGCTTCGAGTGGAAACTCGAACGTTTCGAGTTGAAACTCGAAAGTTTCGGCAGTTGTCTGCGGGACAAGAAATTAATCTCGCGGCGGCTGATAACGGGCTTGAGTTAATGGGACTGTTAAGCCTGATTAATGTCGGAATTATTTACAAGGGGAATGATTTAAGCTGGCGAAGTGGGTTTCCTGGCGAAGGCTTCCACTTCTAGCGAGCTTTGGGCTTATTAACAGGGAAGTTTTGAGTACGCAAAGTGGGTCTCCTGTCGAAGGCGTCCACTTCAAGCGGACTCCAGGTTAATTAACGGGAAAGTTTTATTTAAGCGAGGTGGGTCTTCTCTCAAAGCCGTCCACTTCTAACAAACCCCAGGTCTGATCTTCTAGCGGATATCGGGAGGGAATCAGGAATCCGAGGTAGAAGAATAAGTAAGAATTTGTCTGGGCCGGACGGGAAGCAGGACGGGGGATCGGGAACTGGGAACGGAGTTTGGGGAAATCTGAATGGAAAATCTCCCTGGGGAATCTCTGTCTAAAATGAGCTCTGTAACCGCTTTTATACGGCTCGCTTGTTCATAGATGGGAGTGGAACGGCGCGCGGCTCGCCTTTGTCTAGCGCTGCCGTTATCTTTGGGTGCGGCCTGGGCCCGCGCTGGCTTATCTTCTGGGACATTGACACGCTGTGTTTCTTGATAACGCTAAAGGTCGGCGACGTTTAAATTTGCATATATTATTTAACATTGAATTAATCAAATTCAAACGGAAGCTAGCGTTACAATATGACAATAAATAAGATAGAAAAAAAAAGAATATGACCATGCATTTGTTTTTCTGCTCTAAACAAATGTGATATAGCATACACTGTCAGTTATCTACTTGGTTTACTGAATACAGTGCATATTCAAATGATGTAGCAGAAATGATTAAGGAAAACCAACCTTAGTACAAAGTTGCATCCCTGATGCCTTATAGTCTTTTAAAAGTCAATATATAGAAAAATTCAAAAGAAAGTAACATTTTGAAATGGACGTAATATTTATAAAAATTAACGTATACACAAAATAATATCAAATTTATACTCATAAAGATGTGGCGTTTATTGGATTCATATTAGTGTTGGATATGTTCGCCATTTTATTCTTCAACAAGCAAAATTTTTCTTCTATATTGTGAACAACATTGTCTAATAGATCCGGTGAAGTCATGTCAATTTGTTGCGAAATTGCATATTTTAGTTCGTCGGTAGTCGTAGGATTAGTTAAAAAACTCGTTCTTTTAAATACCCCACAGTGAAAAGTTCGCTTGATTGAAATCAGGGTAAAACAAAATTCTTCAGCATGTCAAAATAACGTACTCGGTAACCGTAACTGTTATTTGATTTTCTTCAAAAAGTAGGGTCCTGTAATGAAATGGGGTATGAAGCCACACCATACGGTCACTTTCAGATCATGTAGTCCTTGCTGAATAACAGTGTGGGAATGAGTTTCAGACCAAATTCTACAGTTATAAGTATTAACAAAATATGTTACCATGATAACCAAAACAAATAAATGCGATTAATGACTTGTTCCATAAATACAAATGCTTTATTGTTTTGCGTATACGTTAAATGTTAAAAATATTATATCTATTTCAAAATGTATTTCTTTTGAATAATAATAAAATCCACTCTGTCGCAAAAAAGGTGACCGACTTATTTTCGCACTTCCCAATCACACACAAACCTGAAATTCGGAAAATTCAATATGGGCGATCCAAAATGGCGGCCTTAAGAAACTCAGCTTTTCACGTTTCGACCTTTTTCAAAAGACGTAGACATTTGAATTTTTTAGGAGTTAGTCCAAATCGAACAGCCATTAAAGTCAAAAATTACCAAAGTAATAGATGCGGGTTGAACTATAAGAGATGAAATGGGTCTGTTGTAATAAAAGGTGATCGACTTAGTTTTGCACTTCCCGATCACCTACAAACCTGAAATTCGAAACAGAATTTCCTTGAAACCTAAGGATGATGAGAAAAATCCAAATCCGAAAAATTCAGTATGGTAGATCCAATATGGCAGCTTTTAACGTTTCGACCCCTCCCAAAAGACGTAGAAACTTTAAATTTTTATAGGAGTTAGCCCATATTATAGGAATAGCCCTAAGAGTAAGAAAAACACTTTAATAGTACATGGGGGTTGAACTATAGACGATGAAATGAAATAGGGGACGTTGTGCAAACATTTTATCAATGAATGGGGAACTTTTTGTTCATTGGCGTAACCTATAGTTTGTAGTGGCTCAATGATCTTCTTAAGGTCCAAATTAAAGTTAAACCCAGAGAGTGTCATGGGGAAAATTTCGGAGATGTGGCTTGAACAAGTCGACAATTGAAATCCGTATATGAATCTGTTAGATGAACGTTATGTTTGGCCAAGGTATCGGGTGCAATTTATACACATACAGTATTTACGCATGCCGGAGAAAGGCTTATGTACTAGTCTATACCGAGTGTTTCACTTAAAGTACGAACATAGGAAATAGCATAGAAAGTCGTATATATCCAGATCACTGCTTGCTGCTTGAACTGGTAGGATTGATCGTGGTAGCAATAGAAAGAAAACAAAAATGCGCTTAATTTGATACTAATTTACTTGAATTTGTTGAGTGTTTAAGAAATAAATAGCTTAAAACCCTAATAAATATTTCGCACTTTATTAGCAAATATCAGACCAGCCATGATTTGATGTTTGTTTATGCCAAAATAAATTGTATTTATTAAATACTCAATAGTAATATGGTGTTTTACTATAATAAAATTAATTTTTGCATAAACAAACTTCAAATTTGATCATGCTGGTCTGATTTTTGTGAATAAAATGCGAAATATTTATTACGGTTTTTAAGCTATTTCTTCCTTATACAAGCAACAAATTCAATTAAAGTAATATCCAATAAAGAAATTTTTTTCTCATTCGATTAATATCACTATCAATCCTATCAATTCAAGCGGCAAGCAGGAATCTACATATATACGATTTCCCATGCTATTTCCCTGTTTACACCTTAAGTGACACTCCGTATATATAAAATCCAGACGTGTCTGTTGCAAAGAAAGGTGACCGACCTTTTTTTGCATTTTCCGGTCCCATAAAAATCTGAAATTCGGAACAGAGACATTTTATGAGGCCTAAGGTTGACGAGAAAAATCTCAAATCCAGAAAAATCAATATGGCGGCCTCAAGAAATGTCAGCTTTTCATGTTTTGACCCATTCCAAAAGGCGTACAAAATTGAAATGTTTTGAGAAGTTAGTCCACAACATAAGAAAAGGTATTAGAGTCAAAAATTACCAAAATAATACGTGAGGGATGAAATCTGTTGCAAAGAAAAATGTGACCGACTTATTTTTGCCCTTCCCGATCACTTAGCAACCTGAAATTGGAGACATACACTTCTTGGGTTCTAAAGTTGATGAAAAATCCCAAAATCGGAAAATTTAATATGGCGGATCCAACATGGCGGCTTTACGAAAAGTCAACGTTTCATATTCCGACCTCTTCCAAAAGACGCAGAAACTTAAAATTAGTCCATACCATATAAACAGTCCTTAGTCAAAAATTATCACTTATAATACCATGGGTAGTCAAAGTTATGTCGAATATTTTTGCTGTGGTATCACGAATGCCTTAATCGAACCTAAGCGCAATGGACATGAGTAGCGATACCACTGCAAAAATATTCTACTTAACTTTGACTAAGAATGACATTCGAGGGACTATTCAATGAACCAAACTACTTTTTCAAATTAGTTTTCAGTAAATCTAGCAACAAACTACGTAATTTCTATAGTAACAGAACACTAATATTGACTTTTTCTAATAAAAATCACATTTGTTTAAAATAATCACTTGAATACCTTCTAGGAAGATATATCCACTGATATTTTTTTGATTGGTTAAGAAACGTTAAAATGCTGGATTTTCATTGGCCACTTTTTGACAGATGACAGGTGAATTGAATAGTCTACTTAACTTTGATTAACAATGGCATTCGAGAGACTATTCAATGAACCAAACTACATAATTTCTATAGTAACAGAACACTAATATGGACTTTTTCTAATAAAAATCACATTTGTTTAAAATATTCACTTGAATACCTTCTAGGAAGATATATCCGCTGATATTGTTTTGATTGGTCAAGAAATGTCAAATTGTGGATTTTTATTGGTCACTTTTTGACAGATGACAGGTGAATTGAATAGTCAAGGGTAATACCACAAGCAGTGGATATATTTTTGACAAATATTTTGTCGTTTCCATGTAAATTATTGCGTTTAAATTTCACGATACAAAATCACATCAAAAATGACACGAGCCGAAGGCGAGTGACATTTAAATGTGATTTTGTTGAGTGAAATTTGCAATAATTTCTATGGAAATGGCAAAATATTTAAAAAAAATATATCCACTTCGAGTGGTATTTGGGACGACTATTTAACAATATTAATACATAACGATTCACTTTATTGAAAAATATTCCAACAATTAATATAATTATTCATTCTCAATTAAATTCAGCGGAATACTTCCAAAACACAGCATCTTAAAATTTTTTAAACAAGCCACACAGTTTGTTGGGGTTTAGTGTTACGTAACCCAGCGATATCACTAAGAACAGAACATCGTTGCTAAGCGATACTTCGCAACAAGGCTATTTATTTTTTGAGTACGTACATTGTTTTGTGAATATTTTGCATGGTGCCCAATATTCAGTGATATACTGCTGTTATTGGTTGAAAAAAGCATATGTCTGCAATGTGATTGGCTTATATGTTATAGTGTTGAATAGTCACTTATAATACCATGAGTAGTCAAAGTTATGTCGACTATTTTTGCGGTGGTGTCACGAATGTCCATTGCGCTTTGGTACGATTAGGACGAGTGCGCTAGCACGAGTCCTAATCCCAAGCGCAATGGACATGAGTAGTGACACCACAGCAAAAATAATCTACTTAACTTTGACTAAGAATGGTATTCGAGGGACTATTTAATGAACCAAACTACCTTTTCAAATTAGTTTTCAGTAAATATAGCAACAAACTACGCAATTTCTATAGTAACAGAACACTAATATTGACTTTTTCTAATAAAAATCGCATTTGTTAAAAATAGTCACTTGAATACCTTCTAGGAAGATACTATATCCACTGATATATTTTTGATTGTTCAAGAAACGTCAGAATTCTGGATTTTCATTGGTCACTTTTTGACAGATGACAGGTGATTTGAATAGTCAAAATAATACACTGGGGTTGCATCATAGGGAATGAAATGGAATAAGGGTCGATGTGCAAACATTTTTTCACTCAATGGGAAACTTGCTTTTTATCGGCGTAGCGTATGGTGTTTAGTGGCTCAATCAACTTCTTAAAGCCTAAATTAACTTTTAAAATCAAACCCGGAAAAGTCATAGGCAAAGTTACGGAGATATGGCTTTCACAAGTAGACGTTTAAAATAAATCTATGTATCAGTTAGATAAACGACAAGAAATCGATCGCCTGGCAAAGGAAGGCTTACATACTAGTATTTAAATTAAGAATCAAGAATGCCTTCACATACTCATATTTGACCAGGGGCGTCTTAAGTGGGGGTGCAAGGGGTGCATGACACCCGGGCAGTAAGGCCAAGGGTATCTAGGCCTTCGTTACATAATAGTAATTTACGTTATAAGTCCGGTAAACGCAAGTTTACAGTAGCGAGTCCAAACGTTTCGGGACGAGGCGACGTAGGAGCCGAGTCTGGAATGTTGAGACGAGCTACTGTAAAAGTTTACCGGACGTATGTCGTAATGCGTTTTATTTCATACTGCAATTATTAGATTTTTACTTAAAACTACAAAAAAAAATTTTAATTGAAAATAATAAATAGGTAGTTTGATTATTGATTTATTTCATTTGAGTCCGGTAAAATGTTTTACCGGACCTGTTTATTTCATTTGAGTCCGGTAAAATGTTTTACCGGACCTGTTTATTTCATTTGAGTCCGGTAAAATGTTTTACCGGACCTGATACCGTAAAGCCTCATTTTCCGGACTAAAATCATTAACTTAAACATGGGTTTTACGATGCAGTATGAAATAAATGTTTTTTTTTCAATCGATCTATCTAAAATCTACTTCGAGGAATAGACTTCGAACACTAATTATTCCTAATTTTTAAATATAGTCACCACCTAACTCTACACACATGTTCCCCTTTTCCGGGAGTCGAAGTTCGACGTCAAACGAAGCCCGACGACCTCAGGTTTTTCTAAGTTTTTAAATAAATAAAATAGTCTTAGTAGGCCATCCCGGGACTATACACTGGATGTAGATCAAGAAAATAGTGTTATTCGAGAGTGGTGTAAAGTCGACCCGGTACAAAATAACATTAAGAACAGGCAACTGATGGGGTTCCATCATATGTCGCGAATGGACGAGGACCGGAAAGTTAAACAGATATGAAATATGGGTAGTGATAAAAAGAGCAAGAGAGGAAGACCCTTTAACACGTGGAGTAATAAAATCGGGAAAGTATTACAGAAAAGAAACTTAAAGTGGACGGAAGCTATGAATATAGCAAAAAAATTGAAGAAATGGAGGAAAATCACCGCCAACACCTCTACACCGTGAGGTAGAAGAGGACGCATTATGTATGAATGAAATCAGTCACAATCATTTAAATATAATGAGTGAATATGGGTTTACAACTTATTTAAGGAGCCAGAGTTACTACTACGCTAAAATCATGCATTGATCACATTTTTATTAAGTATGAAAACTAATTATTTCATAATTTATTTCTAGTGGTTGAGTCTTTCATTAGGGAGCTTTCACACAAAAGTAGCATGCGACTTGCAACTTGCTGCCTAAAGCAGGAAGCACGTCGCAACTTGCGTCTTCCAAAACTCAGCGACCAAAGCAAGTCAAACAACGTGTGCGCGGCTTGGAAACACGTCTCAAAGTCTCAAAATTATACGACATGCTCTATATTCGAGTCGCACGTCGCATGTTGCCACGTCGCATTTTTGCGACGCGACTCTGGTGTGAAACCACCCATATATTTGAGTAGGTTTTAAAATAAGTGGCATGCTTCCTGCTTTCTGGCAGCAAGTCGTACGTCGCATGCTACTTTGGTGTGAAAGCTCCCTTACAGATCACTATCCTACTGTAATATTGATCAAAGTGCACTTACATAATCCCATGTTAGTAATAACAATACTTATAATCATGCAAAAACCAAAACCTTTATTAATTTTGTGAAACTAATAATTAATCAATTGGTTAATGAAAATTGGGAAAAAGTTTGTAACTGCCGTGATGCTAATACTGCAGCTTCGGTATGCATACAAAAATTAAACGCTTATATCTTGGAATCACAGAGTACTACCCAGAATTCAATCAATATACAGAAAAATTAAACCTTGGATGACTATAGTATATTACGCAACAAGTTTAGAAAAGTGATGTTTTACTGAGCAAGTATGGCTGGTTTGAGTACGAGCGTTAGCGATTACTTAAACGGCGTAGCAGATTTTCGTCAACTTCTATTTAAATCGAATAAGCAGTGCGTTTGTTAGGTACTATACAATGACCATAGAGCGTACATTATTTGACAATGAAAAATGTATTAGCTTAGTAGAGCCCAATCCCTGTCTTTGAATGCAGCAAATCCAGACTGATTCGGCAGAAACAAAGAACAGCAATGCTAGGTCCATAACAGCACGGCACTGTACTGTTCTCGCAAGTGACTGAAGGTCCGCGTCTGAGATACAGTCGCTGTGTCTGAACAGCCCGCAATTCTGTATCTCGCATACGGAATCCCTGTGTGTCCAGGGCCTTATGTTTACATTATCCACCACCAATGTGTATAGATTTTAAACCAATTTTTCAAGTTTTTCCAGTGAAAAAAGTTGGTTTTTACTCAGAGTCAGAAGAATGACACTGTAGATATTACTAGTAGTTGTAAAAGATTACCTCGAAGATAAAGCATATCTACAAAAGCTGGCCAGTGTTATCTCTAAAATGGTCGTTAAGAAGATGGAAGAAAAAATGGACAAACTGTTAGACAAGTGTGACACAATGGAAAAAACCATAAAATGTTTGAAAACTAAAAATGAGGAGCTAAGTAGCGATTTGGAGCAATATACTCGCAGCACCGGTTTACGTATCTTCGAGGCCAAGGAGGTCAATGAAAATATAGAGGAAAAGGTGATGAACGTCTGCAATAATAGATAGGAATTATCTATCAACTATTACCCACGATCAAATTAATAGGTGTCACCGAATTGGGAAGCCAGGTAATGCCAAACCTAATGCTAAACCTGAAAATGTCAATGAAATAGTTTAACTAGGTTCCCATATAAATAATGAGGGCAACTCGTCAACGGACATAAAAAAAAGAACAGCGCTTGCCAGAACAGCTATGACTAAGCTAACAAAAAGTTGGAAAGATCGCCACATTACGAAGGCAACAAAATGCAAGTTAGTCAGAACACTGGTGTTTCCCATTGCCATATATGGAGCGGAAGCATGGACCTTGAAAGCTGCAGACATTCAAAAGCTGGACGCCCTGGAGATGTGGGTTTGGCGAAGACTCCTGAGGATCCCCTGGACAGCACATAGAACCAATGTGTCCATATTGGAAGAACTGGAAATTCAAGAAAGACTGCCAAGTGCAGTAAAGCGACGAATTTTGAAACACTTTGGACACGTCCCCACAAGGAAGGACGATAACCTGGAAAAACTAGTTATTCAGGGGAAAGTAGAACAAAAACGCCCTCGAGGGCGTTCCCCAAAACGCTGGATCGACCAAGTCAAGAAATTCACCGGTACACGTTTTCAAGAAAATACTAGTGGACCCGTTGCAAAATATTTTGCAACGTGTGGCAGGATCCATTAGGTAAAATTTAAATGTTTAAGTTTTTAAAACTACTCACACGTGATATTGCTACATATACTTGACCATAGCTAAATACTGGTTGTGGCAAATACGATATGTTCCCACTTTATCCATAGTTTGTTCTTGTGATTTATAAATTGTTATCACAAATGATAGGTGCACTGAAAATTTTCTTTTCCGAAGGCAAAAAAATGGTAGTGCAATATTAGAATGTATTGATCTATACACAGTAATAATACTCTTCTGCCTGGCTTGTGGTTTGTCCATTTAATACTAAATCTAAGCAGTTATAAATAAATTGCGTACCATTAATCTTATCTCATCTATTAAACCAGTAGATACATTTAAACTTTTCAAAAGAATATCTATTGATCATATTTTAGTGTTAAGCAATGTGGATATATGCCACTGAAATTTAACGAATCTATTAATTCCATAGAAAATTATAAAGTGTTGTCATTATGTGATACAATTGTATTTACACTCAAATATTGCTTTTCATATTCAGGCAAGAGAGATATAATTTTGTTGCGATTCACGCGAGTGGACAAAATTCCAACTTAACTCGCCCCAAGAATATCGGCAACTAAATCCGCCAATCGGCGTGGACTCAAATGTCCAAATATTCGCTTGTAAACCAAAACTCCGCCAAACTGCATACTCAAACACAAATAACCAAAAGCAAACTAACTCCCCATCGGATTATAGAAAGCAAAAATCCGTGCAAGCTGCTAGCTTCGCTGTAAAAATGAGACAAAGGCCGAAGTGCCATGAGTTTGCAAAATCCGAGCACCACAAAAAAAAATAATCGCCAACCTAACAAATTTCGATGGGCGGGAACCGAATATCGGCACTAAAGGTTTGTTCACACAGTATCAGCCGCTAAGAGATCAGTTACACCGTAACACCCTTTGGGGGTGAATTCCAGAAATCCCTGGAAATGATTTGGTCTATTTGTAAGACGATCTAATATTCAAAATTTCAACTTTCTATCTGTAGTAGTTCGCTCGTTAAGGTAATCTTTAAACAACAAATCTATCTCCTTTCAACCTTTTGAGGAGATGCATTTTGCAAAACCCTGAAAATGGTTTGATATGATTTGTAAAACAAACTAATATGCCGAATTTCGACTTCCTACCTGTATCTAACTCGTGACGATCTTTAGGAAAACACATCTATCCCATTTAATCCCTTTGAGAGGATACATTTCGAAAAACCCTGAAAATGGCTTGACTTGACGTGTAAAACAAACTACTGTGCCGAATCAACTTTCTACTTGCAGCAGTTACCGTATTATGGCGATCTTTAGAAAACACATCTACCCCATTTAATCCTTTCGGGAGTTAATTTCGAAAAGCCTGAAATTGATTTGACCTAATTTCTAAAACGATTTAATATGCCGAATTTCAATTTGTTGCCTGTAATAATGACTTTCTGGCTGTTTTTTAGAAGAACACTTCTGGTCTATTTAACCAGTTTGAGGGGATGCATTTCGAAAACTCTACAAATTACTTTCCATTAGTAAAACAATCTAAAATGCCGAATTTCAACTTATTGCCTGTAATAGTTTTCCCGTGGCGTTATTTTGACAAACAGCTTTGTTTCATTTAACTTCGGGGATGAATTCTCCAAAACCCTAAAACTGATTTGACCCAATTTGAAAAATGTTCTAATATGCTCAATTTTAAATTCCTATACTTGTACTCGTAGTAGTTTCCTTGGAGAGATATTTAGAAAAACAGATTTGTCCCATTTAACCCCTTTCGGGGATGAATTCTGCAAAACCTTGACATCTACTTGATCTGATTTGTAAAACGAACTAATATGTCGAATTTTAGCTTCCCACCTGTAGTAGTTTCCTCGTTGTAGATCTTTACAAAAACAGGTCTACCACATTTAGCTCCTTTGGAGGAATGCATTACGAAAAGCCCTGAAAATGGTTTGACCCTACTTCTAAAAGAACTGATATGGCGAATTACAACTTCCCCAGATTCTATTATGTAACGATCTGTGAAGTAGAAGTCAATCCCATCGAATAGAGGGTAAAAGCACTTCTTTGTAGACGATATTGGATGTTTTCCCTTCTAGTTTGAGCACCACTAAGTTGTTTGGAGAACCGACCCCTAAACAGTCTAGATAAAGTTGATGGAGAAAAAAGCATCTTCCCTCAAGTCGACCCCAGCCTGATTCAGCGACTGCCCATGCACCTTATTGATCATCATGGCAAAGCAGGTTTTTACGGGAAATTGCAGTCTCCTAAATTGAAAAAAATAGTCTGAAGGAATAAAGGTTATTCGAGGAATGAAGACTGTCTTCTCTTCTCCAAAACTGTGTCATCTGCTTCCACCACAATGTTAATCGACTGATAAATCTTTTTCTCCGAATGAAAGGCTCCGAGGTGTGTGTTGTTGATTTTTAGTGCCTTTTCATTCTTCAGAGTGATACTCGCCCTTCTTCGAAGCCAGGACACAGGTTTTGCTGTTATGTTCTTGATGTCGGAATATATTATGTTAGTGAGGCTGGCGATATCTGTCACGGCTTGACATAGGTTTTCGTTGCCGAGTTTCAAGTTAAGTTTGGAAAACTATTCGGCCTTGGAATATCCTCTCAGGTAAACCCTTATGTAAATTCAAGACAATATGTCCTTATGGTACTGATACTGCATTTTTAAAAATCACTATTATAACACGTATTTGTCTTGAGAGAAACTGCCATTTAAATACCATCGTCGAGCTGATAAAACCACAGTAAATAAAAAACCACTAATGGGACCCGTTGAAAAATATCTTGCAATTTACAAAATTTCTTTGTAGACAATGTTTAACGTATGGCACTATCCATCAGGAAAATTTGAATTTTTAAGTTTTCAAAACTACTCGCACGTGACATTGCTACATTCACTTGACCATAGCTAAATACTGGTTGTGACGAATATTATATATTCCTACTTTATTCAGAGTTTGTCTTTGTGATTTATTAGCTATCATCACACATGCTAGGCGCACAGAGAAAATGGGAAGGGTGCCACAAAGAAGAGGTAGAGGAAGTTCGAATAGAATTTTGAAATAATAGATTACAAAAGCGATGACTGAATGCAACTTACACGAAAGAGACTGTGAGGATGGAAGAGTATGAAAAACAGGTGTCGTACAACGTCGAAAGACGTTTTAACAATATACGTATGCTTGTACCAACAGGGAATGCAATGAGGCAGTGTGTAAATAAGCACATCCACATAATTATAATGAGCAGAAGAAACACCTTACAGCATCTGAGCAATACCGATTTTTACATGTATTTTGACGTTTTTCTCACGAATCAGCAGACCGTTGATTTCAAATAAACATTTAGTAGTGACAGTAGCCCATTACAATTATCGGCAGAACGCCGCAGGCTGACTGTGAGAATATACCTGGTTTACTGCTACTGCATGGCCGGCTGCAACCACTTGAGAGCTACAATATGATGGTTTTTCTCTAAAAATTACCAATTTATTTGCAATTTAGGACTTTTGTGCACATCTACACGGTAAGGGCTTTCATATAAAAAAAGAATTATCGAAATCGGCCCGGTGGATGTCTCAAAATAGATGTCGAAAGAAAACGCTTCACGTTTTAAATATATAGATTAGGTGCGCCTCAGATAGAGACGAATGGAGGAACATTGCCCAAACTTCAACTAAAATAGCAACCATGAGATCGCGACACTTCAACTATGAAGTATACAACCAGAGAGAAAAAGAATTGTTGTAAATTTTACCAGCTACAAGTAACGTACACTTGTCTTGAACAATAAAAAAAAACTTAAGAGGATCACGAATACTGATTAGGGAAGGATCTTACGAGAAATAGGATGGAAATGGTGTAATGCCATGAAGCAACTCGGCTATAAAAACACTTGGACTCAGGATGGACACGATTTTATCAGCAAAAACAACCGCAAATTTAAGCTGAATTCTATGGGAGATTCATGAGCGTAACTTGGGGCATAACTTGGGGGGGGGGGGCAAAATCAAGACTTCACATTTTTAAACCTAAATTGCAAAAAATGCTGCACTTGCACTTTAAAATCAAAATTTGGGGGGGGGGGGCATTTCTCACTATATTTCTAATATTTAATTTTATTTTATTTACTCATTCAGTACTCAATTTCAAAATTTGTTATTTCTTTTTGTAAAGTTAACTTTGTTTGTTAGCACGAGCAACTTATTTTATAGCATGAATGAAAACAAAAGAATTGATAATTTACTACCAAAAGGTTCGAGAGTTATAACAACAAATGCGTTTTTGCAAAAAACTAAATACTACTTACATGTTTTATCGGACTTTTTCCACTGTCTAGAGTGTATATCGCACGACGTTTCAGGAGTTTTTGATCTACTCCCGTCTTCAGGACTACCTAGGAACACCTGAACATGGGAGTAGATCAAACACTCCCGAAACGTCGTGTGATATACACCCTAGAGCCTAGACAGTCCGATAAAACTGTCAGGCCATTTTTATATTTTACTGATATGCCACCTGTTGGAGTAGTTTTGGTACAAAAATGACGAATTTGCCTGTAGATAGGCTCCTTTTCAGTCATATTTTTTCGTATAGTACATCAGCTGTTTGTTTCGTATAGTACTTCAGCTAATTGAATTCAAAATTCTAAATATTTGTCAAGCACGCAACTCCGCACCGCTCTGGGCTCTAGTCGTTTTCGTCGCAGCTGCACTTTGTTTCGTCCCGTTTACATCAATTTCAAAACATAGCCCATGGGAGCGAGCCAGATATCTTCCTTAATAATTTAAACTTCCCTCTCTCTTTTGTCCGCGAGCCGCCGCGCCCGTTGGGATCTGCGATTTGATTGGCTACAGCTGCACGTCGCAGACAGCGCGTTTAGCGCGAAACTCGGCGTGGCGTCTGTTTTGGGATTAATCAGTCTCCGGCCGTTACAGCAGACAGTCGTTATAGGGCGAGTTTGTCGCCCCCTGCGCTTCGTTGCGAGCGTGGGCGGCAGTTTTGTTGTGCTTTATTGTTGGGAGAGTTCTTCAGGGACTGATGAGGCGAGAGGTGGTGTGTGTGGTTTTGTGCGCTCTTGGTTGGTTCGTATGACCGCCAGCTTTGCAAAATTCCGTTGGGCCGTAAGGGTCATTTGTCCCGTTAGCTGCGGGGATCCAAACTGCAAAGCTGATTATCCTTCGGTCTCACCAGCTTTCGTTCCTATTTCCCAAGAAAGGAATTAAACCAGACCCCGCCATTTTAGGGGAAATATTCTCGAGGGGCGCACGACACCCACGTTTGCCGACGGCACGTTCGTTGTAGAGGCAGACTTACCGGCCCCGTGACGTAATCGCTCCGCTGACCCAGTCAGGTAGTGTGTGAATATTAATAATAACTAACTTTTATGTGCTTCATTTACTGATTCATTGCAAAGGCCGCTTATTTAACTAATTCATACAACTGTACGTGCATAATTTATGCGGGCATTACTGCTTCATTGCCAAGGCCGCTTATTAAACTAATTCATTCAACTGTACCTGCATAACTTATCCGTTCATTTGTTGTTACATTGCCGCATTGCAAAGGCAGCTTAGTTAACTAATTCATTCAACTGTACATGCATAGGCCGCTTATTAAACTAATTCATTCAACTGTACTTGTGCGATCATTTATTGTTACACTACCGTTTGCGGTGGCCGCTTATTAAAAACTTAGTAAGTTAGCAGCGTGCTAGCTATGTAGTATAGTCTATTTGAATTAAGGCGTCCCCCAGCTGGGCTATATAGATAGCCTATGTATTACTGTGTTTACTTTTGTGTATAATTGATTTACATGTGTGAGACCAATAGAACGGTATATCGAACACAGTCTTATGATTTCTGACGAGTCTGTGCATGCCTACTTTCAAGTTACTGTGTAAAGATAATAATGTACGGCGAAGCCTGAGTGTTTAAGCGTTGCAGGTAAGTTGGGGATGCTTGCCGCTGCAGTGTCGCGAGGTTGTGCACATCTAATTTCGATTTCCGTTGAGCTTTGGATTTCACCAAGGTGGTAAGTTAGAAAGTAGGTTCTTTTGATTTTCCCGGTTTCACTCTGGGTCTATCTTTGAATTTTCGTTTATGTCGATGAAACCGGGTGGCGCCCTATTTTAATTTTATTCATGTTTACCGCCCCTTTTCCCGTTGCCCATAGGTAATCTCGTTTAGAACCCTCCCTCGCTCCACTAATGTCTAGCCGGCATATCTTGTTGCGGGTTGGGCAGCAGCCCTAGGTGAGTCTTTGTCCCGATTTAGTGTAATATCGCCAGCGCCGGCAGTTTAGTTTTTGTATGTACCGGCGCGGTGTCGTAAAAGTCGATTTAAACCGTAACAAAACATATCATAATAGACCACTGCCAAAAAAAAAGACATTCAGAAAACAACTACTTACGACATTGTGGCTTTAATAGAAACAGGTTTAGATGCAAGTGTTTACGGTGCTGAATTATTTGATAAGCAATTCAACGTGTACAGGTCTGATCGTGATAAAAATATCGGAAATAAAACTCGTGGGGGAGGAGTATTACTGGCGATAAACAAAAAAAAATTAAGTCGAAACAGATCAATATAAAATTTACTTTTGAAACCTTACTTATTGAATGTGATATTTTTGGAAACAAAATTATACTGCGCAATACATACATTGCGCCACGATCTACACAATTGACAATTTAATGTATACACTAAAAATCCCATAAGCCGCGATTTTTTTTGTCACAATAACAGCGGCAAAAGTTTGCCCTAACTTTTCCAGCGACAAAACGGAAGCTAACTTTTAAAACGGTCTAATTCTAGTAAGCCTAGCAGAGTTGCTAAGGACCTAATATGTAAATTAAATATGTATTCATTAAATTGTCGTAGTGGATTACACTCAAGCTTTATTTTATCGAAATAAACTTAACATTTATAATTCAAGTTTTCTTGCCTTTAGGCACTTCAACTCAAAAAACTGCCAGAAAAAATTACTCGTCCTTCAGACTTAATTTTTTCAAATGCAGTTTTTTTCGTTAAATTGCCAAGCAAAGAAATTCTCATTAAAATGTCAAGTTTACTTCGACAAAAAAAAGCTCTCGCGTAATTATAAGTGATAAAAATGTATTGTGTAATGTTCCAACGGTTGCTTGTACAAGATCTAGGAGCTAACCAGTTTGGTTTAACAAGGAAATAATTAACGAAATATAACAAAAGAAAAACTTCCATAAACATAAAAACAGATCTGATTATCATCTACTACAAGCGAAAAAGAGCGGTCTGTAAGAGTAAAATAAGTATAGCCTATAAAAATTATCTGCAGTTAATAGAAAATAAAATTTTAACTAATGTAAATAGCTTTTGGAACTTTGTAAAAAAATAAGAAAGAGGGCCGTAACTGTAACTAGTGATGGGCATAACCGGACAATTTTCATAACCGAATTATTTGCATTCGAATGATATTAATAACCGAATGATCATTTGAATAATCATTCGAATAAATTTTGGCTCTCGATTCGTTTCGATTTCGCCGGTTGGCGGTTCACCGTCATCTGCATCGGCACCGTAACTTGCAGATAGCAGAGGAACTCAGTTAATTGTTAATTATAATAATTGTATAAATGATCTTTATTTGATTTCTAAGGAGTTTAAACCATTGAGAATAGCTATATCAATACTAATCATAAAGAAATTATAAATATGCGAATACAAAGTATCTATTGAATCTATTTTTAGTTCCTAAAATTCTCTAGTAGCCACCCTTCCCTTTTCGCTTGCACATCATACCGGTATATTTTAGAATCCATAATTTATATACGTTCAGCCTTCCACGGTTCTAAGGACGCACACTTAAAATTTTAAACATCGAACTTCTTGTCCCACGTTCATATCATATGACGACGGATGGGCATCGACTGCTCCGTTATTAAAAATTAAATATAAATCTGTTACAATGTTGGAAAATCTTATTTCGCTTTCTGTTTATCCCTTATTGGCATAATCAACCGCGTTTCCAAGCAAAATTTAGGCCGTTATAAATTAATACCAACACAGCTTCGGCAAATCTCATACTCAGCAGAGCGTTATCTTTAATAGGAACGGCCCCATAAATTTAACTGGTCGACTGGGAGTCTCAAATGTGTTAATAACATCAAAAAGCAGCCGCGAGCCTAACTTGGGTCAATCAGTACAATCTGCCTTGCTTATGGTTATGAATGACGTATTATTTACAGAATTTCGATCACTCGCAGGTAGCTGAGATACGGCATGTAGTACGTATCAGGAAGAGGTTATTTTGCATTTGAATACTTGGAACGAAAACCGAGTTACAGAGGTTATTTTTCATTCGAATAAGCCTTTCACTAACTGTAACGTAAAATATCAATACCAAGGTAATGACATAGCAAACAATAATGATGTTGCCAGTAAATTTGCTACTTTTTTTGGTTTAGTCGTTAATGCTACCTGCACATATAATATACCTATATTGCACAGACAAATCAGGATTCCTCAAATCTGTTTTCGATTAGCGCTTTTGAATTGGAGGATGTTAACAAAAAACTGAGAGATCTGAAACAAAAAAATCATGTGGTCTATACCAAATACCTCCTTTTTTCTATAAAGCTTGCCATAATATCTTTAAGGAACCGCTGTTATTATTTAATTTAATAGCCTACTGAAAACCAATATTTTTGCAGACCAGTAGAAATTAACAAGTGTTAATCCATAAATCCGGTAGTCAAGCAGATGTTGAAAATTACAGACCAATAGCGGTTATTATGCACAAAGTTATTCAGCCATATAAAACACTTGGTTTGTGATGAACTGCATGGCTTTATGGCGGGTCACTCGGGCGAGACTAATTTAGTCTATTTTACCGATTATGTAAGCGAAGTTATCGATGGGGGTGGACAAGTAGATCTTGTATACACGAACTTTACCAAAGCTTTTGACAAAAATATTATTCATTTGGTTTTAGTCTGAAATTACTTATTAGTATTTAGCATTACTAGCTTGGTAAGAGGGTTTTTACTGGCGAATAGAAGGATATGACTGGCAAGCCGCAGGCGAGCCAGTCACCTTCTTGAACCAGTAAAACCTGTTACCTTGCGGGTATTGTTGACTATTCAACACTATAACATATAAGCCAATGACATTGCAGACATTTGCTTTTTTCAACCAATAACAGCAGTATATCACTGAATATTGGGCACCATGCAAAATATTCACAAAACAATGTACGTACTCAAAAAATAAATAGCCTTGTTGCAAAGTATCGCTTAGCAACGATGTTCTGTCCTTAGTGATATCGCTAGGTTACGTAACACTAAACCCCAACAAACTGTGTGGCTTGTTTTAAAAATTTTAAAATGCTGTGTTTTGGAAGTATTCCGCTGAATTTAATTGAGAATGAATAATTATATTAATTGTTGGAATATTTTTCAATAAAGTTAATCGTTATGTATTAATATTGTTAAATAGTCGTCCCAAATACCACTCAAAGTGGAAATATATTTTTTAAATATTTTGCCATTTCCATAGAAATGATTGCAAATTTTACTCAACAAAATCATATTTAAATGTCACTCGCCTTCGACTCGTGACATTTTTGATGTGATTTTGTATCGTGAAATTTAAACGCAATAATTTACATGGAAACTACAAAATATTTTTCAAAAATATATCCACTGCTTGTGGTATTACCCTTGAATATTTTATTTGTTCCTCACTTGTAAATAACTAGAAATTTACCATTTATTCAAAATTTCAAACTGACAAGCAACTAAATTCATCACTATAACACATACTAAGAAAGACAACGCTGGCTTTGCATGCTATCATTTATCTATGCGTACGCTTGTAAAACTGACAGTTAACTTGAAAAGACTTTACAAGTTAGTAACTTGTTAAAATAAACTTTCTTGATTAATACAGTGACTTGATAAATTGATGTTTACAAGTGAGGAACAAATAAATGTATTTTCCGCCAATCGTACTAGAACTGTCACATTATTGACAAAATTTTGTTGAGCAAAGTCAAACATTCCATTACATCAGCCGTTGCTAGGTAATTTATAATAAAACTGTACTGGAATAATATTCCCGGCCTAGACAGGGAATATTCGACTACTATTTCCTAATTTTTTTAATTACTCGTATTGATTGGCGGAAAAATAGTATGTGTATCTTGTACAAAAAGCAACATTCCCAGACTCCTGGGGCCTGTAACACAAGCCCTACAAGTGTAACAATTGTAGACTTGTACTTGTAAACTTGTTGAGATGCTGTAACACGACGGAACTTGTAATAACCTGTGCCGCACTTGTAATTACGGCAGATATTCTACACTTGTAGGTCTGTTCTGTAACTCAACGCCAACACTTGTAAGTTTGTGTTACGGATTTTACTACAATTGTAGAAAAATTTCTACCTATCCTAAATCGTGGGTTTGAGCTTCTCATGTGTCAATATCAATAAATCCTTTTTGGTGCACTTATTGCCCAATATGTGGTCAAGTTCAAGTGCAAGTGATTCTAGTGAGATGATGTTGCTGTCCGAGCAAAATATCGATTTAGAGCAATAACTGATTTTGACTTTCTCTCTAATGAGAAATTTATAGATTCAGGTTGAATAGGATACAATTCATAAATCTTCTTCGAGATCTTTCACCAACACTGGAAAATAATACCAACCGTTGGTATGGGCTATACCCTACGCAGAAAATGTCAGTTGCACTACACTGGCTGGGAAATGGTGGACAATACCATAGTATTTGCGATATGCATGGGATTTCAAAAATGACTGTAGATGCGTTCATGATTTTGTGGATGCTGTCAACTAATTTAAATTTAATGAAATAGTAGCATGGCCCGCTGACACAAAGAGCGCTCGATACCCTCTCCAAAGTTTCTACTGCGGGGCAACGGTGTGGGCAGAGGTAATATTTTGAGATGCAGTGGGCGGTCTCAAATCGGTGCTAGACCAGATAAAAGTACCTAGGAACAGTCGGTGACGTCATGACTTTTGTAATAAACCAGCGCGGACTGTTTTTAGCAATTTTCGAATTTAACGTTTTATGTTGTTTTCTTATATGGGACATCAGAAATTTGCACCTTAAAAATTCCCAAACAACTAGATAATTGTGCGTAGCATCATTTATTTGTTCGAAAAAATCGTTTTAATTAGTTTTATTTTGAAATTTTGGAATATTGAAAAAAAAATAGCTTGGCACATTGATATTGCTTCATGGAGAAAATAATGTTAAGATAATTTTGCAAAATTCCTATTAATAATAAAATGAGAAGTAAAATTCTGATAGACCCATGTATAATGCTCTTAAGCGTGGTGCAGCAATTTCATGAAATGGCAGGCATGCCTGAGGTGTGTGGGGCAATCGACGGAACATTCATAAATGTTAATCCGACTTAGGTAGATCAACATGAAAAATACTCAATAAACTGTATGGCTGTTTTTGGACCAGATATGAAATTCTAGTATGTGTGTGGTAATTGGCCCAGAAGCGTACACGATGCCAAGATACTCCACATTAGTTGAAAACAGTTGCAGACCTCATCCCAATGCAATAATTTTAGGGGATTCAGCATATCCTTTAAAGCAGTGGCAGATTGCACCAACATACAAAGATTTCTTGAATTAAGCTCAAAATGGTTTTAATAGAGCTCATAAACGAACGAGACGAATTATAGAAAACGCATTTGAAATACTAAAAGAAAAGTTTCCTTGTTTAAACTATTTGCAAGTTAATCCGGTATTTGTGGGAAATATTTTTAAATTTTGCACAACTTTATGCAATCATGAGAATCAGGTCGATGACGAACGTCCAATGGACAACTCACTTAAGGGAACGCAAGTCCAGTGGATGATGCACCGGAATCACCGGATTGGCCAACTTGGATACCAGACAAATTCATAGGTAATAGCTTTTAACATATCTAGGAATGTTATGAGTATCATAACTACTGCAGATGTTCTACTGAAATCCGATCTCGCAGAGCGAGTATTTCAAACTTCTAAGGCTGTTATGATTCATAACATCCGTGGTTTGTTCAATAGTTATCGGTTGCCATGTACGGTAATGTTTTCCATGTACAGTAAGTTATGACTTAGTTACCAGCCTACTTTTGTATATGTAAACAAGGGATTTATATCCTGCAACCGATAAACATATGAAATCGCTGGAGTAGAGGATACTGTCAATCAGTTTATATGTTATTTCTATCTGCTTGATTTTTTTGAATAATATTGCACCCTTCGATCAGTCTACAAGTGTAGAACTACACTTGTAAGATTTTTCTCCGTTATAACAAGTCACTCAGTTAAGTTTGTGTTACAGAATTAAGCACGACTTGTAACTACAAGCGAATTTCCTACAAGTTTTACACTTGTTACAATTGTTAGCTTTGTGTTACAGGGCCCTGGGACCTGTAACACAAGCCCTAAAAGTTAACAATTGTAGACTTGTACTTGTCGACTTGTTGAAATACTGTAACACAACGGAACTTGTAATAACCTGTGCCGCACTTGTAATTACGGAAGATATTCTACACTTGTAGGTCTGTTCTGCAACTCAACGCCAACACTTGTAGTTTGTGTTACAGATTTTACTACAATTATAGAAAAATTTCTACCTATCCTAAACCGTGGGTTCGAGCTTCTCAAGTGTCAGTATCAATAAATCCTTCTTGGTGCACGTATTGCCCAATATGTGGTCAAGTTCAAGTTCAAGTGCAAGTGATTCTAGTGAAGCAGATGTTGTTGCTGTCCGAGCGAAATATCGGTTTAGAGCCAGAACTGATTTTGACTTTCTTTCTAATGAGGAATTTATAGAGATTCAGGTTGAATAAGACACAATTCATAAATCTTCTTTGAGATCTTTCCCCAACACTGGAAAATAATACCAACCGTTGGTATGGGCTGTCACCTGCAAAGAAAATTTCAGTTGCACTACACTAGCTGGTAAATGGTGTACAGTGCCATGGTATTTGTGATATGCATGGGATTTCAAAAATTACTGTTTGTAGATGCTTTCATGATTTTGTGGATGCTGTCAACCAAATTAAATTTAATGAAATAGTAGCATCGTCCCCTGCCATATTAAGCGTGCTACACCAATTTCATGAAATGGCAGGTATGCCTGAGGTGTGTGGGGCAATTGACGGAACACTCATAGATATAGATGCCAATACTGTTAATGGACAGACTTACGTAGATCGACATGGAAAACACTCAATAAACTGTATGACTGTTTGTGGACCAGTTATGAAATTCTACTATGTGAGTGCTAATTGGCCTGGAAGCATACACGATGCTAGGGTACTCCCCAATAGTTCACTCTTTCGTAGAATGCAAAACGGTTGGAGACCTCATCCCAATGCAATAATTTTAGGCGTTCAGAATATATCCAACATGTGAAGATTTCCTGAATCCAGCTCAAAATGCTTATAAATGAACGAGACGGATTATAGAAAACGCATTTGGAATACTAAAAGAAAAATTTCCTTGTTTAAACTATTTGCGAATCAATCCGGTATTTGCAGTAAATATTTTTAAATGTTGCACAACTTATGCAATATATCAAAAACTAATCTTCCTCCGCATGAGAATCAGGTAGATTGGTAGATGACTAACGTCCAATGGACAACGCACCGGATTTCGGGGACGAAGGTCCAGTGGATGATGCACCGGAATCGCCGGATCTCGAAGATTAAGTTCCTCCTCCTGCTGCTGCTGGGGCTTGAGCTGGATTACAACAGCTGATAAATTATTTTAGAATTTAGAACATATTTATATTATAATACAAGTTTTTGAATAATAAACGAATTTTAAAATCTAATATTTTATAAATTTACAAATTCGTTTAGTAAGTATATGGACCATCACTACTGTTCAGAATGCTAGTCAATGTAGCAATGAAGTGGTAAACTCCGATTTTGGCAAGTTCAAATCATTTTCTAACTTCAAAATCTCCAGTCTTTTTTTGTAATACTCCAGTTTCAGGTTCTTTATTTGTAAGTGCAGATTATTTTTTTTCTTCTCTTCATGAAACATGCCTACAGATTCTGATATGATCCGCTTTCTTTCCCCTGTATAAAAAAGTTATCAGTTAGTGAAAATCATACGATCTAAATAATATTATTACCTACTGATTCTGTTCGATAAAGGTGCTGTGTTCCTATTGGTGTCCTGATGATCTTCAATTTCCTCTTGTGTTGTGATGTTGCACTGTGGTGTTGTATCGTCTATAGATTCTGGGATCCAAAGTCTACAAACCACAGGGGAGTCTTTCCCTATATTGTCAATCACTGCAGCATCTATTTTGTTCACGTTTCCCATTCCTTCCGTGCAGTTTTTTTGGCATTATCCACTTTTAACTAAAAATATAACTGTAAACGCAACTTCACACGAAGGGACAACACAGTGGAAAATAAGATAGTGAACCAGATTCATGTTACTTACCACTGAACCCTTCTTCATATTTTGCCAAAGCGTATCTCTGGCGGCATTAAACATACACTTCGAGCAAGATTGGCCAACTCCTTCCACTTGTCGACTTTATGCTCTTTCCACAGCGTATTAGAGAAAGCTCCAAAGAGAACCTCTTTGTTCTCTTTAACCTCATTTAATAATAATAGTCAACCATCTGCTGAAACATATTAAAACGGAAAAGGCCTTCGACCGTGTGCACACAACGGTTGCTGCGAAAAATCGATCACCTAGGTATAAGAGGTAAACTGTTTCATTGGATTACATCATTTCTGACAGACAGAGTCATGACAGTTAGAATTGGAAACCATGTATCAAAGCCCAGGAAAGTAGAGAGCTGCATGCCACAAGGATCGATGCTAGGCCCACTACTTTTTATCCTGTACATTTCGGACATATCTAGAGGCATCCTCTCTAAGATATCTCTCTTTGCAGACGACACAAAGATATATGGATCATCATTAGACAGTCAACAAATCCAGAATGACCTCGAACAGATTAATAGATGGACTCAGGACTGGTTGTTATCGTTAAACACTAATAAATGTGTAGTCTTGCATATTGGAAGAAACAACGTGAAAGCTGATTACTTTATGACTGGAAGCAAAATTGCAAGTGTCTACTCACAAAAGGATCTGGGCATATATATTAGCAAAAACCTAAAATGGGATTCTCACATAGCTGAAATAGTCAAAAAAGCGAACAGTATGTTGTTTCTCATCAAAAGAGCTTTCCAGACCATTAACGCGGACTTGCTTTTAAAACTGTACAAAACATACATATGTCCAATCCTAGAATATGGATTCCAGGTCTGGTCCCCTTATTTCTCGAAGGACATATCACATTTAGAAGCAGTTCAGAGACGTGCTACAAAAATTCTGATCTCTCTCAAGGACTACAACTACGAAGAACGACTGAGGCTCCTGAAATTACCAACACTCCAATCTAGGCGTATTAGAGGTGATCTAATTGAAAGCTATAAGATCACGAAAGGTTACTATACTTGCAATCCACCGCTGAGCGACATGTTTCTGCGAAGTGCAAACACAAATCTACGTGGACACCATTTAAAACTTGTGAAGGAAAGAACATCAACTAATCCAAGAACTCGTTTTATAGTGAATAGGATTGAGAATGAGTGGAATGGTCTTCCAGAAAATGTAGTGAGCGCACTAACTCTAAACCAGTTCAAGAACCGTTTGGACTCCTATCTTAGTGGAAACGAAAATGACTAGGTCATACATACATACTCACCATCTGCTGGGAATCTCGGACCCACAGATTATTCGGTTTTATATGTGTTGGAATCCTAATTTTAGTTAATTTATTAATGTTTAATTTACAAATGAACTGTATACTTGCAAATTTTTTTTTCTTACGTTATAATTCTTCTACAATGTCTGCAGTGAATTGTAAAATGTTTAAATTTCTGTGCTACACTTTACACAACTGGCATTTACCGGCTTTGCCGTCTGCCAGTTAATTGAATTAAATAAATAAATAAAATAAATCTATAAGTGGGTAAAATATCCGAACGTATTTTTTAAACACCCTGTATAAGTAAAACCATTAAATTTTTTAATTATAATGGGTAAAATAAAAATAGCGAGAATTAATTTCATTTAGAAAATTATAATTTATTTGTCAAGATCAAGGGAAACTGGCCATGCACAAGTTAACGTTTGTGGCCGGTATCATATTACTGTCTTTTCATTTGTATATATACCCATTGTAGTTGAGAAAAATAACGCAGGTTCATTCGTCCTACGTTTCGTGTCGCACACACTCGCTTCTTAACTCGTCTAGTATTGGCTGTATAGAAATTCAGTCCACTTAGCTAAAAAGGTGCAGCTGCCGCTTCTCACTTTGCAGCAGGATTTTCTCGAGCAGCATGGCTGCTTTATAATATAAATCTTAGTACAATTTTTTTCATTCATACACAACCTACCTACAAATGAAATATTTGTGTTTACAGTAAATGAAAGCATTGAGTAAATTATCTGATAATAAAATTAATTATGTTAAAGTACATATAAACCTAGGAACAAATGCAATGGAAAAAAGCAATAGGACAGTATACAGAGTGGCCAAGGTAAAAGAGGTCCCGTGTGAATACAGAAAAGTAAATTAATATTATATTTTTATTTAAAATCTGCAGAACTGTATTCACAACCGTTATTAATAAGTGACAACGCAACACTGAGCAATTCATAGTTAACACAAAATGGCCGCTGGACATCACGTGACGCTGCACGAGGGCTCAATATCATTTTCAGTATGGTACAGGACACGGGACTTCTTTTACCTTGGCCACGCTGTATATAAAACATACGGTGATAACAAGAGTTAACCAAAATAATTAATTTTTTAAAATTTTAATTAACGGAAATAGTATATTGTAAACCTAGGCGGTAAAGTGATTATTTTCCAGAAGAAATGGACAGGCGAGGTTTATGCGAGCCTGGACACTTCTTGAAGCCTGGAAAATCACTTTACCGTCCATGGTTTACACATTATTTTTCATCCTACAACACCATCCTCAATAATTTTTTCAACATAGCTCTCATACAGGTTATTATTTTGAAATTGACAGAGCTGTCAACAATAATAAAACAATGTGCAAATGTTGACAAATCGAATAGCGTTTTAAGGTTACTATAGTGACCTTATAGCGTTTGTAACTGCAGCGCCATCTACCCACAGTTAGATGTAAGCTTCTACAGAAATCTATCTGATGTTTATTTTATATTAAAAATGTAACGAATACATTGCTAAAATTAAGTTTTATTGAGCAAATATTTTTATAAAAGGGGGATAGCTATTATTTAAAGCAAAAAGGTTAATTATAAACGCGATTTTTGTAAAAATTTGGTTTGACAGATTATTGCAGCGTCCCCTACTGGAAAACATCGAGTTTTTTTTCTTGCCTAATCATTGAGAGTTGTTTTGCAGGGCTAGCCTTAGAAACGCACACTTTCTCGTCTCTATGGAGATGGTAAAATTCGATTTTCTAATCAAGTAGGATGAAAAATAATTTGCTAAAAATGGTGACTATCTTATATATTTGCGTATTTTACATAGAATTACTATCTTAAATAAAACGTTATTAAAGGGCATCTTCAATATCTGACAAATCTGTTATATCCATAACATACTCATTTTTCCCAGTACTTTTGTTCTACCTTTTTCCACATGCCACACACTTTATTCCAAATTTTTTCGCTTACTTCACAAAATTTTTCTTTAGCAATTTTTCTTGGGTCTTTTAATTTAAATGTTTCATTCTGCGATGTACCGTATTTCTTAATTATCGCCTGTACCATATCTATTGGCTTTAGCTTAGGATGACAAGGGAGTAATCTTAAAACAGTGTTATGATGCGTTTCTAAAATGGTATCTATTTTAAATTGAAGGTGTTGGTGTTTTATACTTCTACTTACTTACTTACTTAATCCATCCTCATCTACCTTACGGTGTAGAGCTATTGGAGTAGAAATTTCTCCATGCATTTCGATCTCGTGCCATATTTTCTGCTTGTCTCCAGTTGATCTTCCTCTTCTGTAGTACTTTTCCTACTGCATTGTTCCAGGTCCTACTCGGTCTTCCCCTTTTGCGTTTTTGATCCACAGCCGCTTTCCATATTTGCTTCACTATTCGTCGTTCATCCATTCGTTCTAAGTGGCCATACCACTCTAATTGTCTTCTTTCAATTTTGTTTATGACGGGTTCGACGTTGCACCACTCCCGCACAGTATTATTGTTAATTTTGTCCATTCTAGTTACTCCCGTTACCGCTCTGAGAAAACGCATTTCAAACGCTTGAATTTTGCTTATATTTTTATCACTTAGCGCCCAAGTTTCGCATCCATACGTTAACACGGGTACATACACACTGTTAAACACTCTTATCTTTGTGTCCATGCTTACCTCCTTTTTCTTAATAAATGTTCTATTAAGAGCATAATAAACTTTTGTGGCATTCATTATTCTGCTGTTTATTTCCGGTTCTAGCTCACCCCGCGTGTTAAGAATAGATCCTAGATATTTTAAATTTTCCGCTTGCTTGATAATCTTGTTTTTTACTTGACCACTTACTTGTATTTCATTCCTTGATATTACTAATACTTCGGTTTTTTCGACATTAATGTTCAAGTGATATTTACTAAAACCATTGTTCCACGTGTTAATGTTGTTCTGTAAATCCATTTCCGAATTCGCTACAATAACCAAGTCATCAGCATATAGTAGTTCCGACACCCGCACTTGTTGAAGAAATCTGACACCCACACGTACTTTTTTGCAGTGTTGACGACATTCTCTGGCTATTTCGTCCATCATAGTAATAAACAGGAGGGGGCTTAAAACTCCTCCTTGCCTCACACCCAATTTAGTGATGAACTCCTCTGACTGTAGATTATTTGTCTTAATAATATTCCTGGTGCAGCTGTATATACTCTTAATAGCGTTTAGTAACTTATTTTCCACTCCTCTTTGTTCTAGAACAGCCATACTCAACCTTTTTTCTTCTCGGGCCACATACATATGTTTGCTATGTTACGCGGGCCGCAACATAATACACTATATCTCATAATATAATAATGTAATAGTTATTTACGTACAGAAGGCCGGAAGAGTAAGATTACGCCCGCAGCCAAAATTTGAGGCCCGACGGGGGAGGGCGTTTATTTGGCTAAGGGCGTAATCACTACCGGCCTGAGGTACGTACAACGTTTTACGCACAACTGCATGGAAGGAACACAGAATAAATTTAGGGTTTTTTAATGCCAAAAATTGCTACCACAGTTAAGGTGCCGGGCCGTAAAGTTACTTTAGGGCCCGCGTTTTTATTTTACGCCCCGCAAATTACTTTACGGTCCGCCGGGCGTAAAGTTGTACTTTCGGTCGTCGTAACTAAGATGTAAACATTCATTTCCAGCCCGGTTATGCGGACAGAATAAAACTCAAAACGTAAAGGTATCCAAGCATTTATTTAAAAAAAAAGTGTGATTTTGGATGTTGAGACAAACTTTTAACTATTTTAGACAGATCAGGTTAATAATTACTACATCCTACTCTTAATAGGTCATCAAGGTGAGAATCAGTATGCCGATTTCCGTATAGCTTCTTTGTATATTTCATTTTGGAATAAGATGGTTCACAAAGATATGTTGATACGAATAACGTGAGCAGTAGGTGGGCACATTTTTGTACAATCTTGTATTTTAAGGCAATAATTTCCAAAATTGCACGTACTCCCTTCCCTTAACTCTTTTTTCTTTACAAATAGCTTCCAGATTCGTATAGTTTTTGAACTCCATAAATTTGTCAAATAGTTTTGCATAATCATACCACAATGCAGCTAGTTGTGTAATAATTGCTGTTTCTACAATTCTGAATACTTCGTAAATCCTAAAATCTGCTCTTAAATTCTTTAGATAAGGCAGCTATACAATTTGAAATTATTGTATAGTTTCATCGAGAAATGTCAGTACCATCTTGTTTAGCTTTTGTTACAGTTGGAAATTTATGCAGTACTTGGTTCTGTATTTGCTCGTAATAGATGTTTAGTTTCTCTTCAATCGTAAAGACTTTTTTAGACGACCACATATGAAAGTAACATTATCGCGACAGCAGCCTACTACAGAAAGTTGACAATTTCAAACACTAGCACGATATTATATCGTACTAGTCATATCGTAACGGCACAAAGTTATTCAAAACACGGCCTGCTTAATTGTGTGACAAACGTCAAAGTGACGTTTGTCACACAATTCAGCAGACCGTGATTCAAATCATCCAGACGCTTTTGCCAATTGTACCAATAATAATATAACAATCAATTTTGCAAAAACGAAATAAAAACAATTCTTAAAAATAGAATTTGCTTTGAGTGGTCGTCTAAAAAATAGTGTTCATAACTCGCCCGAAAGTGCAAATATCTGTGCTCGTGTTTTAGATCTACTCGGGCTTCGCTTCGCTACGCCCTCGTTTGTCTAATCAACACTCGCACGATATTTGCTACTTTCGACGCTTGTAATGAAAATAACTATATTCTGCGAAATAATTTTATTTTCACCCTGTAAACTACGATTGAGCTGGTTAAGCTTTTCTGTGATGTCGCACAGAAAAGCTAAACGACACCACCATCCACCATTTTCAAGTTCACTTTATCGTTTTGTTGTGCTCAGATATAATTCACTGTATTTATTACGGTTTTCATCACGGCGATACTTCGGCAATGGAGATACGAGCTGCTAAGTTTTCTTGGTGAATGATACAGTGAAATGTTAAAGATTTGTTAAATTGTATTTCTTTTTCAATAAGGAAACAAATCCCATTTCGGATCCCGTCATTGAAGGACATCCATCAGTGCATACACAAATCATTTTCTTTATATCAATATCATTGTTCTTCAGAAAAGTACTAATATCGAGATAATCTGTGCTTTTAGTTTGATTCTTCATAGGAAGAAATTTAAAAAACCTTCATAAATTGAATTCTGTTCCATACAGTATCGTAACGAAAACGGAACATTTTGATGTTGCTGAAATATCGGTGCTAGAATCAACAGTCAAGCTAAAATATTTACAGTTTACAAATCTATTATGTCATCAGAAATGTGTTTTGCAATATGTTCAATACGTCTAATGCAGATAGAATCAGAAAGCTGCGTTATTTTATATTTGCGATATTAGATTTTTATGTTAAACTTATCAAATAATACATTGGAAGCGCTGATGAAGCATTCCTTCACAACATCTGCGTCAGTAAATGGTTTCATATCTTTACCAAGTATGTAACAAATTTCATATGACGCTCTTGTCACCGCTGCATGTTGTGACATCGCCACTGACATAACAGTTTGTTGTTATTGCAATGACTTCTTGAAGAAAGTTAACTTTTCACGTCTTATTAAAGACCCGCGAGAAAAAATCTTGGTGACCGGCCGATTGTTCCCAAGCTTTTAAAAACTTGCAATACCAGATGTTTACAAAAGTACGTTCCTGATAATGAGTGTTTCGGGCCGCACATAAAAGCTTGGCGGGCCGCAGGTTGAGTATGCCTGTTCTAGAATATTCCAGATTTGTTGCCTTGGTACAGTGTCAAAAGCTTTCTCTAAGTCCACAAAGCACATGTATAATTTGTTATTGTAATTAACTGCTTTCTCTATCAGCTGCCTCACGGAAAATATTAGATCTGTTGTACCTCGACCTGGTCTAAAACCGCATTGATTTTCGTCTAAAGTTACTTCGAGTGCATTTCTTAATCTTGTTTCGAGTATTGTTTCATATATTTTACTAGCAACAGTTAGTATAGAAATCCCTCTGTAATTAGCACATTTGTTCGGATCGCCTTTCTTGAAGAGGGGCAGTATAGTTGCCAGAGACCAGTCCTTTGGGATACTACTTTCATTCCATGCTGTGTTAATTATTTTAAATAGTAGTTGTTTTGCTTCGCCGTTCATATATTTAATCAATTCAGCTTTGATGTTATCGTGCCCTGCTGCTTTGCCGTTTTTCAGTTTTCCGATTGCCTTTTCAAATTCCTGCTGTGTTAGCTCGTTATCCTTACTTATTTCGCCTACGTGTTCTTGTGTGTCCTGAACAATTATATCTTCATCAGCTTTCATAATGCCGGCGAAGTATTGCCTCTATCTCTCCATTATCTGTACATCCGCAACCAGCAACCCCCCATCGGCGCCTTCCACACACTTCACCATACCACTATTAGAGTTATTCTTCCTTAAGTTCTTCAATGTTCTGTACAATAGCTTAGCATTACCTCTACTGTCAGCTTCCATTTTGTGTCCGAAGTCCTCCCACTGTTTTGACTTTGCTTCCTTAACTTTTGCTTTCACTGTTATCCTCTGTTGTTTATATCTTTCATAATTACTAACTGTTTTATTACCTAAGTATGTCTTCCATAGTTTCTTCTTCCTCTGTACCTCTATTCTTATGTCATTATTCCACCATACCGTGCACTTTGCCCCTCTCCTTGTGGTCACACCACAGACTTCTTCTGCTACCCTGCATGTTGTATCTTTAAATATTTTCCACAATACTTCTAATTATTTCATAAAGTTGTACATTAGCCTTAACTTCTGAACAAGAAATGCCTTTTTCTGTTAACCTCGGAATAAGTTTTTCATGTGGCCATTTTTCATAGTTCTTAAAATTTATTTCATGACAATAATCACCCGATTTAGTTCCCTACTTGAATATGAGCAGAGCGTATTTCATAAATCTATGGTTTTTTTTTCGATACATTGCAGAGTAATCGATTTTTAGATTTGTCAGACCAACTATGAGATTTTGTATGAATATACATATGTTCCATCCATGTAAATAATTGGCCTATTATCTTTCCTGTAATGCTGCAGTTTTTCTTAATATTTAATCCTAAGACCTCTGGTATGATTTTTTTTGGAGCTTGCGGTTGTTTTCAGTAACACGCCAACACAACCCATTTTTTTCCTAATTTTTCATAAGGTCTTCTTTCAATTTTTGTAATAGATTTTTTACAGTAACGCGTTGCTGGTTCGTTTTATGATAATTGTAAATCACTTGCCTTGTATCATAAGAGGTGATGTCGTCTAAATCGGTTACTGGATTCTCTTGCAGACGCTTCTTTTTTGGAGATATAAATACCTTGGGATTTTTTTTACTTATCTGAATAAATTCCTTTATTTGTTTATGTATCTAGCGAAATGTTAAATTAAAAAATAACGCATGTCTGTTTAAGGACATTAAGTGCCATTTCATTATAAATAAGTTCCTGAAGTTTACATCTAATGAACAATTGACGGTCTATAGCTAGATTAAAAAATGATATAAATCATCTTATGGTGCTTGCTCTTTGTGAAATATGAGTTTCTATCATGATCTTCTTATGTTATCTGTCACATCCATGTTCTTTTGCGGGGAGCAATTCTGAAGCTCTTTGTGCCCTTTCTTCCATCTCTGAATTAGTAGTAGATTTTCTGCTTCTAGCTCAGCTTGTTCTGAAATATTGTTTTGCGCATCTAATTCAGAATATGCAAATATGTTGCTTGCAGTTTTGATCGGCGATTGTAAGATTACTGTTATTTTTCTTGCTGTCACTTGGCCTTTTAAAAATAAGTGTTTGAACTAAATCCAAAATGATGGACAATCTTCAGTACTGCGACCAGCTTTTTCAGATCTTCTCTTCCTTTCTTTTTACATTCTGCTTGAAAGTTGTCTCGTAAATTCCTTCGGCTTTGGCAACGTCAACTAAAAAGATATACATTTTAATACATTTTTGAATTGTAAATAATCTTAATAATTTAAGCGCTTACGTTGGACGTGTAGTTATAGAAACAAATTTTTTAAGTTTTTCAAAAACTAAACTATTTCAATATAGCTATTTATGTATCAAGTTGCAAAATGAAAGTGTTTTTCACACTAGACGTGAAGTTTGCCCTACGAACGCTACCGAGTAGGGCAACATGTGTGTGAAAAACACTAGTTTTCCATACACGATTTTCTGTAATTTTGAGTCATATTAGTTTTTATAGTAAATAAATTTACTTAAATCTACAAAGTTGTTCTAAATTTTCATATTAGCACTAGTGTCAATATAAGATCTCATATTGCAACTAGTGCGAATATATGCAACATTTTGATGTTGAAAACGACAATACAAATCATATTAGGTAAAAATTACAGTAAAATATTTGTCAATGGGTATGTCCTATTGGGCATTGGCTGATTCCTTAAGACCTTATCGAAGTGTCAAAAGAATTTTTTTCTCAAATAACATAACATATTGGTATTCCAGGCAAACTCCTAAAATTAATTAGTGCGTTTAACAATAATTTGCTTCTCCATTACGACACTATAAAGGAGGACCTTTCAAGAATACTAGAGTACCTGTATATAGTAAGAGTAGAGCAAACGCGGCAACAGCATTTCATTGGTTGGATCCCTTTTGGATCCCATTAGAATTTAAAAATTTAGTTGGCACTTGTGCTTTCGATTCTTTGAATTAGTGACATTGACATTGTCAGATTTATTGCACTTTCGAAGTAAGTACATATTTCATTATAATAACCGGTTGTTGCGTGACCGGGTGTAATAACCGTTCAGAAAATGGTATACATCCTGTAAGCATACTCAAAAATCCAGCAACAAAACAAATTTGGTTAAACAGCATCGACAGAGAATATTATAAATCCAAACGACCAAGAATATGTGAAAATCATTTTGTAAAGAATCAGAGGGAATTTGGAGTACGCTTTAGTTTTCATGTTAGGTAGGAAAACTAGTGTGATCTTAATTTTCGTTTTATTTCATTAATCCTTACTTTTAGGAGTTATTACAAGTAGATGGAAGTAAGCCAGTATAAAATGTTAAGATGAATCACTATTTGGAGTCCTACATTTAAATATTATTCAATCTATGTTCCTCAGGTCTAGATGTGAACAAAAAATGAATATAAAGTTGGCATAATACCACTGTATTTACTAGTTAATAAATAAAAGTGCATTACATGGCATTAAGCACATTTAGTTTCAACTTCTTACCACGACTAAATACAAAATAATTTATAGTCAACTATAACCTATGACAGTTGTACCTAACTTCACAGGATGAATCCCTTCATTATATTAATGTAGTCGACTGTGAAATTGTGACTAACTTCGCTTCATGGATCCCTAAATGTCATCGTTTGCCCTACTCTTACTATATACAGGTACTCTAAAGAATACCAGAGCCAGTAGATATAGAGAGTACCGCCATTCTTTGATCCGTGAAAATGCCGCTATCGCCGCCATTTTTGTTCCCACCAGCAATGACTGAATGAGGTATGTCTAAAATTTTACTTGAAATTGGCAAGAGTGTAAGTCTATGTCAAATTCGAGGTTAGCAGGTTATATTTTGCGCCAGTTTGTGTCAAAACTGACGCAAAAACTAACCTGCTAACCTCGAATTTGACATAGACTTACAGTCTTGCCAATTTTAAGTAAAGTTTTAGATTGCCAACAAACGTCACGTTGACGGAATTGTGTTACAAACCTCAAAGTGACGCATATGTCAGAGGAATAAACATGGCGGACGTGGCGGTACTCTCTATATCTACTGGCTCTGAAGAATACAAGAACGGTGTGACATCTGGTTGTTACCTATCAACACCTCCAAGAGTAGTGTTCTACATATGGAATATAACAACCCTAAATATTCTTATAAAGTTATTGGTGAAAACCTAGTAGAAGGGAACCAACAAAGTGACACCTGTCACAATTGCAAGTGACTTATCTTGGTCTCCTCAAGTTTTTAAGTGTGGTTAAAAAGGCAAATGAGATGTTATAATTCATATCCAAAGCTTTTCACTCAATCTCTGTTCCCATACTACTCAAACTTTACACTATGTATGTTTGTCCACATCTTGCATTTGGAATATTAGTGTGGCCCCCGTGGCTACTAAAAGATATCCAACTTCTTGAATCAGTTCAACGCAGTTGGAATGAGAGAAGCCCTGTTTAATATACAATTACGATTTCAGAGATGCAGAGATGTTAATTGCAACATTTTTGCCTGTCTAATAGACTACTAGAAGGCATTCGACCGGGTGAAACACAACAAACTGATTGAAATACTCAGTAGTTATATCCCTAGTGCATTCTGTATATTCGAGTATTTCTCAAGAACGCGATTGCACGCGGGGAATATTGCAAGACTATTCCTCGAAGAAATGTCATCCTTTGTATACCACACTATTCATTTTTAAACAGTTTTCAGTTTTCTTTCTGAAATTTCTTTTGTACCCAGCTGGTTTGCTTTTCTTCCGGCAAATACTCGATATTGCACTTGTGCAAATACCCGAGTATTGCACTAGTGCAAAATATTCGCTGTATTTTACTCTTGAGTCGACGAGTTAAATTTATGGGGCCGTTCCTATTAAAGATAACGTTCTGCTGAGTATTATGAGATTTGCCAAAGCTGTGTTGGTATTAATTTATAAGGGCCTAAATTTTTGCTTCGAGACGCGGTTGATCATGCCTAATAAGGGATAAACAGAAAGCGAAATAAGATTTTCCAATATCGTAACAGATTTATATTTAATTTTTAATAACGGAGCAGTCCGGACAAGAAGTGGATTTCGATGTTTAAAATTTTAAGTGTGCGTCCTTAGAACCGCGGAAGGCTGAACGTAGATAAATTATGGATTCTAAAATATACCGGTATGATGTGCAAGCGAAAAGGGAAGGGTGCCTACTAGAGAATTTTAGAAACTAAAAATAGATTCAATAGATACTTTGTATTCGCATATTTATAATTTCTTTATGATTAGTATTGATATAGCTATTCTCAATGGTTTAAACTCCTTAGAAATCAAATAAAAATCATTTATACAATTATTATAATTAACGATTAACTGAGTTCCTCTGCTATCTGCAAGTTACGATGCCGATGCAGATGACAGTGAACCGCCAACCGGCAAACCGGCTGACTTAATCGAAACGAATGGAGAGCCAAAATTGATTCGAATGCAAATAATTCGGTTATGAAAATTGTCCGGTTATGCCCATCACTAGTTTATATCACTAGTTTATATTATCTGAGGGGAATAGTAAAAAATATAGGAATAAGACATAGAGATCTAAATATTATCATAAACCTATATTGGAATCAGACCGCAGTGCTCAGAATAGACGGGAGTCATACAGACGAGGTTAAAATATTACGATGAGTAAGATAAGGATGCATATTGTCCCCCATCCTGTTTAACGTATACTCTGAACACATATTCAGAGAGGCCCTTGACAATATCAACGAAGAAATCACAATAAATGGGGTTAAACTTAATAACATACGATATGCAGACGATACAATCATGTTTGCGGACTCACTGAAAGGACTACAGAAATTGATGGATAGAATAGCTCAAATCAGTTCCGAATTCGGGCTGGAAATAAACACCAACAAAACCAAATTCATAGTCATCAGTAAAGAAGACATACGTGGGGTCAACCTATACATCAATCAAAACAGAATTGAACGAGTATCCCAATACACTTACCTAGGGATAATTATCAACGAGAGATGGGACAACTCACAGGAAACCAAATGCCAGATTGAGAAAGCACGCTGTTTTCAACAAAATGAGCATGGTATTTAAAACCCACGACCTCACACTCCAAACAAAGCTCAGACTCCTAAGATGTTATGTCTTCTCTGTTCTTCTCAGAGACAATTCTCTCTGGTTCTTCTGTACGGCGTATAAACCTGGACTCTTTAACTCTTGTGGTTGGCGAATCTAAGACAGTGGTTCCATAAATCATCAGCCGAACTCTTCAGGATAGCTACCAACAAAATAGGAATAGCCATGATGATTGCCAACATTCGGAATGAATAGGCACCTAAAGAAGAAGAAAGAGACTTCTTTATGAAGATCATCTTAAATCTAACAACCCTTGAAATCGGCATAAAGGTGATCTCATTTTAACTTACAGTATCATGGTGGGTGATTTGTCGCATATTCTACTACGCTTTTATGATTTGAACATAGATGCCTGTCTTCGAGGCCACGTATATAATTTTAATCGGTGTATTAGAGAATTCTTCCTAACAAATCGAGTGTTTGCGCAGTGAAATTCCTTGAACAATTCAGTTGTGTCGGCTACATCACTTAATAATTTTAAAAACTGTTTGGACAGTGCTGCACATGTAGTAAATAATTATCCATTCACAAAACTTGTGAACTGTCAATGTCAATTTTTTAAAATATTTGCTGAGTGTACCTGAAAATAACAGCTTTTTTAGGAATGTACTTCGAATCTAGTGATTTCTAGTAATATTTAAATTTAAGTTATGTTACACGTGTCAAAAGTTATTCCTTGTAATAATTACTACAGCCTTTTTTCCTCTTTCGTTTCTATTCCATTGAAATTGAAGTGTATGCACAAAAATTAAAGAATTTTGCAGATTATTTGTTTACAAGCAAGTGTGACAAGTCAAGTTTTTAAGTTTAAAAAATTTCAGTGATGCCAAAATAAGCAAGGCGAAGTTCCAAAACACAATTTAAACAAGGTACCAACTTGACAGCATTTTGACAGTTCACGTGTTTTGTAAATGGATAGTATGTAAATGTGTTGTTTTATCTGTATTACAGGTCACAGCACGGCCTTCTGGATCAGCGTGCCTGCCGGCTCTCAACGGCCTGTTCATTTGCAAGCTTTTCGAGTGTTCCGCATGGCGCTAGTTACCCAGGGATTTGGAAGCATTTAAACTGCAGATGGCTGAGCTGGCGCGGCACATTCAACAAAAATACTTCACTTATAATACTATGAGTAGTCGAAATTATGTTGACTATTTTTGCGGTAGTATCGCAAATGTCCATTGCGCTTTGATGCGATTAGGACGAATGCGATAGCACAAGTCCTAATTCCAAGCGCAATGGACATGAGTAGTGATACCACCGCAAAAATAATCTACTTAACTTTGACTAAGAATGGCATTCGAGGGACTGTTCAATGAACCAAACTACTTTTTCAAATTAGTTTTCAGTAAATTTAGCAACAAACTATGCAATTTCTATAGTAACGGAACACTAATATTGACTTTTTCTAATAAAAATCCCATTTGTTTAAAATAGTCACTTGAATACCTTCTATTAGAAAGATATATATTGCAGTAGAACTGAAAGTTACAGCCAATGTAAACGATGTGTGGAGATAATAGATGATATGTGGGGAATAAAAGTGGACAATTGGGACGAGAAACGTGAGATTTTTAGAGCGGCAGGCATCTTAAAGGGAAAAGGAATATTTTTAAACGATGACTTAACATATGAGGAAAGAAAAATACAGTGGCAGATACGGGAAAAAAAGCGAGAAGAGAAAAAAGGCAATACAGTGAAAATAGGGTACAAAAAAATGTGGATCAATAATAAACTCTTTAATTGGAACCCCGAAGAAGGCAAGTTGGAAGAGGCTGCAATATCAAAAAACTAAGTCAAAAGCAGAAGGACGGACCACAGAAGAAGACACAAGCAATGAATATGGCAAACAAACGGGCTACAAGTAGTGAATTAAGTTTAGGAACATGGAATGTGTTAGGGACCTTTTATGAAGGAGCTTTAAAAGATCTGGAAAACGAAGCACAAAGATATAAGCTAGACATACTAGCAATACAGGAGACGAAGCAAAAGGAAAATTTTGAAATGGAACTGGAACATTATATATTCTTAAATAGCGGAAGTAAAGCAGCGGCAAGGATCTTCGGAACGGGGTTTCTTGTAGCGAAAAAATAAAAAATATCATAAAGAATTTCACACCAATGACAGAGAGAATGTGCCATCTTAAAATACAACAATATAAATATTATTAATATACAGGCTCCAACTGAAGAGAAGGATGAGGAGGAAAAAAATGAGTTTTACGAGGAGTTAGAAAACTTCTATGATTTGCTGCCGGAAAACGAGGTTAAAATAATAATAGGCTACTGTAATGCTAAAATAGGTAAAGAAGAGATATACTACCCAACAATAGGAAAATTTAGTAAACATGAAGAGTCAAATGAAAATGGACGGAAATTAATAGGGTTTGCAGCGGGGAAGAATTGCCGAATTATGGGCACGTATTTTCAGCAAAAAGAAATTCACAAGGGCACATGGAAGACTCCAGATGGAAGATTGGCAAACCAAATTGATCACATGCTGATACAAGAAAGATATGCAAGGTGGGTTAGCAATATAAGAACATATAGGGGAGCCGATATGGGGTCAGACCATTTTTTGGTGAAAGCAAAAATAAAATACGAAACAGTAATCATTGCAAAGAGACAAAGAAAACCCACCAAAAAGCTACAATTTCGAAAAATTAATGGAGACTGATACAAGGACTACATATCAGCGAAGATTAAAGAAAAATATGATAAAATAGTGGATGAAGGGACTGTTGAAGAAAAGTGGAGAAATTTTGAAAAATAATAGTAACAGTAGCAGAAGAAGTAGTGGGTAGAGAGAGGAAAAATAAGGCAGAAAGTTGGTTCAATAGCGAATGTAGAAAAGAGCGGGATAAAAGACAAAAAGCAAGAGAGAGGATGATCCAAACAGAACTCCCAGAGGATGTAGAAAAATACCGAGAACAAAGAAGAGTAACAAAGAGCATATACAGAAGAATCAAAAGGGCTCACTGTGAAAAAAGGCTCCGCAATATGGAGGAATGTTACAAGAGAAAAGAAATTAAGAACTTTTAACAAGAGTGCAAGAAAATACGTAAAGGGCCACAACACAATATCCTATTATGCAAAGATAGAGACGGGAATTTACTAGCAGGAGAAAATGAAATGATAAATAGATGGAAAGAATATTTTAAAGAAATCTTAAATGAAGAAACGGAAGCAGAAAACGAAAATGGAGTACTAGAGTTAGAGCTGATCTCTGCAGAGATAGAGGAGGAACCAACAAGAGAAATAGTAGAGGAAGCAATAGCAAATATGAAGAATAGGAAGAGCCCTGGCAAGAATGGAATCTCAGCAGAGCTCATAAAGTATGGAGGCGAAGAGATAAGCAACAGGATATTTGAAATAATCAAGAAAGTATGGCAAGACGGCAGAATACCTGAAAGATGGAATGAGGCAGTTTTGATCCCTGTGTATAAAAAAGGAGAGAAAACCCGGTGTGAGAACTACAGAGGAATTGCGCTCTTGGACACGGTGTACAAAATATTAGCCTCAATTGTCAAAAACAGACTGCAGGTAATGGCAGAGAAAGTGATTGGTGAATATCAATGCGGTTTTCATAAAAATCGTTCAGTAATGGATCAGGTGTTTGTTTTAAAAGAAATACAGACCACATGCTACGAGCATAATATAGAGGTTCATGCTATCTTCATCGAGTTTAAAAGAGCGTACGATTCAATAAAAAGACAACAAGCATTGAAGGATTTTGAGATACCAGACAAATTAATTCAGCTAGTGATGGTAACATTAAACGACACATCAAATACAGTCCAAGTCAACGAGGGGATGTCGGACCCCTTTAAAGTCAGCAACGGACTGAGACAAGGTGATCCCTTGTCCACAACTCTGTTTAATTTAATGCTGGAAAAGATAATCAGAGAAAGCGAAATTAATACCACGGGTCTGTTAACGAACAAAAGTCACCAGTGCCTGGCATACGCCGATGACATTACGCTTCTAGCGAGAACATCAAACGAGCTGCAAAGAATAACGCGGAACCTCGATAGGGCAGCGAGAAAGGCAGGGCTGATTATAAACGAAGAAAAAACTAAATATATGGTGATGGGTGGAAAAGCTGGAATAAAGCACGGAGGAGAACACATAGAAATTAAACTAGAAAACAACAGGGTAACGAAAATAGACAAAGTGCAGGCTTTTGTATACTTGGGTGTTAAAAATAACGGAAGATGGTAGCAATAGCAAAGAAATAGCAGCAAGATTGGTGAAAGGGGATAAGTGCGCGGGTGCATTAAGCAAGATAATGAAGTCAAAAAGTGTATCAAGGAACGCGAAATTACGACTCTATAAAACAGTGTTAAGACCTACAGTGACCTACAGATGTGAAACTTGGGTGATGAACAAAGTAGAAAAAGAGAAGCTTGAAATATGGGAGAGAAAGGTGCTGAGGAGAATATTTGGAGGTAGAAAAACAGAAGACGGATGGGAAAGAAGAAATAACGAAGAGCTGGGACAGCTGTATGGAGAGGCAATAATCACTCAATATGTACGAGCACAGAGGATGAGATGGTACTAAAAGCCAACCCGCAAGGCATAAGAAGGAAAGGACGACCGAGAAACAGATGGATGGAGGGAGTAAAATCAGATCTAAGAGATAAAGGCATAGTAGAGTGGAGAAAACTAGCAAGGGATCGGAAAGAGTGGAGGAAAATTGTCCAGCAATAGGCCTGAATGGCGTGTTAACGCATTATATATATATATAGAAATATATATATTACATTCACGATCTTTCTGGATGAGGGTTGACCATGGAATTTAGACAGTTTTGGCAGTGTGATTGGTGTTTAAGAAGTTGAATTGTGACTTTAATATTTGATGTTCGATAATTTTATCTTAAGGTTATGTTTTCTTTCATTTATCGTTTGCGCTGTTGCAAGCGCTTCCTCTGTATCTTAACGCAAAAGATTTTATAAATCTAAATTTTTATTAAACTAATCACGTTTTTTACAAGTAGCAGAAAATTGTTAGAATTTTAATTGTCTTCCTCTGTGTTTTAGCGTATTTTTCGACGATATTGGCAATACGTCTTTTATTTTCATGTTATAGTAGGTACCTCGGTTAATCCCTTCTTTACAATAAGCGCTTAAACAAGCTGAAGGAGAAACATAAAGTTAAGCTACTGTTCCGTAGAGTACCTGAAAAATGCTATAATTTCAACCATGCACAGAGAATAAAATATGAACTACCGCACTATGCTGTGCTTTTTTTCGACTGCACTTTCACTACATCCACTCAGGGGGTTTGATCTTCTTCAATTTTCTTGTTCACTGGGCATTGCTATATGATTGCTCCGACGTTCCCGTGGTAGTGTACAGGTATAATAGATGCCTCTGTTGCTTAAATTCGCGGCGTAAAAGAAAGCAATTTGTAGTTACTTCAGATGTTCAGATGTACACTAACATTTTTGTTATATATTTCGGGTACCCGGGTTTGATTTTAGACCGGGTACGACATCCCTAGTACTGACTGCATTTTTAAGCTCGTCGTCACACCAGGGCAAACTGCATGCAAGAAAAAAATTAACTCGCAAACAAACCAGATTGATATTCGATTACAAAATGCATTAGGTGGAAAATAAATGCAAACTGAAAACTTAAAAATAAGTACTAATAAGCACAAAAATCCGAAATATGCATAAAAAGGCAAAAAAAGCATAAAAAAGTTAGTGTCAAATACTTCAATTTCTTGTAATTTGTAAACATTTCTTAAAAATCATTTTCCTGCTTTTAATATTTAAGATGACCTTAATGCTTAAAAATTTGCTCTCTAGTAATAAGGTATTTCAATTTCTATTGTTTAGTTGTCAGAAATGAATGGTATGTGAACACAATTCGTAATTCGATCATGCAATGTTGTCAGATCGCGCAAATGCTTATTAGTATTAATGTAACAGATTGCATTGTAAACCTTTAAAAAAAAGGAAACTGCGTTGTTTATTACATTTGTGTTTAATAATAGATAGAAAAAAAATAATTCCAGCAGATAGATCACACATAAATTCTGAGTTGAATAAAAATAAAAGAAATACCTAATAGTTCTTTGCAAATGCCCCAGATATTAATATTATCAATTTATGATAACTATCCTGAATGAGGTTCCATTTCAGTACAATTTTGTGTAAAATTACTTAGAAAAGTGTGTCCCAGGATTGATGTTACAAGAGTTGAGATTGAGTAAAAATTTTTGAATTTTATTTTAAGATTGTGGGATTAGGTCCTGCTTGGTCTGAAGAGAATTTTAAGAATATTTTCAGTTTTTGAAAAACCAAGTCGGCCTTGACAGTGAAGTGAAAACTATTCGCTTTTCAAGTAAACTACCCTTTCTGTTCAGATACAGCAAAATTTTACCAAGAAAAATTGTTCAGAATGACAAATTATGGCCCTATACAAAATTTCAGGAAGATATACCCGAGGGGTTAACCACTAAGGAAAAAATGTGACAAGATTGCGAAATTTAATAGATTTCTAGGGATTTCCATTGATTGCGGACAATTTCAAAAGATTGCGGGGGATTCCTATATAGATTGCGGGGATTTCGAAAGCATGCGAGTGATTTCCAACGATTTCGGGAAACTGCTGGATGATTTCCGCAACCGATTTAAAGATTAAACTAACCTAAAATAGTGTCGGAAATAGGAGACATCAATAAGTAGCTGTAAAACCAAGCAGACTTAAAAAAAGAATTAATCAGTGTGGGGATTAGTAAGATAATCTGGCAAAATGCGGTAGTAAGAAAATTATTTAGTTAACTGTTTATTCATTGTTGATACAATATTTTAGTACAAAATATCGGGTAACAGGTCTCTGTACGTATATTAAGATACTACTAGATATAAACTATAAAAAATCTGTAAAGAGGTTTACACGGAACTTCCCTCGCACGAATTAAATCAATTTGCAAATTTGGGATTTGAATCCGCTCACCTAGGCCAATATGTGACTGGAGTTTCTTGTTTGCCGCTAGATTAGCTGAGCCACGGGCGCATTCAAATTCGATGAGTTTCTGCTGATTTATGAAGATACTATATTATTCTGTCCCATTTCTGATGTTTAACCTGTATCTGTTAGGTCTCATTTTCGCCAATGATAAAGACTGACCTATGGGTAAATTATTACTTGTATCTTACTTACTCTTACTTGTATATTACTACTTGCAAGCAAAATAAGTGGAAGTTGTGACACTAAATATTTTGAAAAAACAAAGGTAACTGGGGGTAAAAGTATCTTAACATTCCTAATAAAACTGCAACAATAAAAGGAACCACTCGGTAATTCAAACTAAATCAATTTGAAAATAAAAAAAATATGAGAAGCGGGCCGACGAATCGTCATGGAAGGGACGTTGCATGGAATTGTTTTACTCTAACGTCCCACGCAAGTGACTTTAAACAATTTTAAAAATCAAAGGAAAATAAGGCTAAAAATATCGTAACGAGCCTAATAATACTGATACAATAAAACGAAACACTTGGTTATGCGAATTACATCAACTACCAATTTAAAAAAAATACCGGCGGTGGGATTTGATCTACATCATCTGCGTATGCGATTGTAACCGCATCGATATGTTACAGTGAGCCATGCAGCCTCACTGGTACGAGTGCGACGCGCGGCTGTATTTAACAGAATGGTTTTATTGTTGAAATTCTTTTGCCACATTATCCTGTATCTGTTGGGTCTTATTTTTGTCAAGTGTAACGCCTAACCTATGTGCAAATTATTACTTTCATTTATTTCTCAGTTAACGCAAAAATACACAAACTTTATTTTTTAAGGTGCTCACCCTATATATATTTGTCTGAAATTTTCTCGGTTTCGTGCCAGGCAGACATGTAATATGCATGCAAAATATCGTCATCCTCCAACAAATAGTTTTTGAATTCTACCGCCAACAGGCAGACAAACGGAATTGAGAAAACCTTGAGACCTTGAAACGGGAAGATTTGGAGAAATCTCGGAAGGTGATTTTTTCGCGATTACATTACTTACTTCGTCTTTTAGATGAGGGAAGTAAAACAAACTGTTTCTTAGTATGTTATAGTTACTATACTAACCGATTAGGATGTAGGTACCTTGGCACATACTTAAAGAAACAGTAATGATAATTGAAAACGGCTCCGTTTTTGTAGTAAATTCATTAAAAATTAAAAATATTCACCATGACACACATCTCACATAATAGTTGCCGCTCCAACTTTGTAATCCGAATCCGAAGCAAGTTGAGCATTGCACCGCCAGACGCAAGCGAATAAATACCAACCTCTACACGGCAAGGTAAAATGAGGTTACCGATAATGTGTACATACATAATACATACATACAAAAAGTATACTCTTTTTCAATATTTAATAATTTGTCAAGGAATGAGTCTAAAATATATCTTGTTATAACTAGAAATAGAGGAGTAGCTTTGGATATATAATTTTTTAAAACAGGTCTGTTTAGTGATGTGGATCGGGTATATACCCAGTGGGTAGGGTATTTATAAATGGGTATTTACCTGGGTATTTACCCCTGGCTCGGGTAAATACCTAAAATACCTAAAAACTGGGTATTTATCAAATTTGTAATATTTAGAAAGCTAAGCTAACTTTTACTCACATAATAATATTATATTAATAAATAAACTACATATAAATGCACTGGAATATTTTATATAAAATAACTATTTCAATATAACATTGAATAAGCATTCACCCAGGTAAATTAATCGATTATTGGGAAAAAACATTAGCTGCCGAAGTGTATGGAAATAACCAGAGACGCAATAAATTGCGCCTGTCAGAATTTACAAAAAAATTGTGATGATTTGTGATGATTCTGACTCCGGAAATTGAGATGATTTATATTGTTTGTACATTATTTTCTTCTGTCTTGTTACCATTTTTTTAAATGAACTTAACGTTAACTTGAAAAAATAATCCTTATATTTATTAACATTAATAATAATTACGTACTTATATACATATTAAAAAACTCTCTTAATAAGGCAAAGAAAATTACAAAATTATATAAACAACGTTGTATACTGATGGGATTATAATTATGTATAACAGCAATGAGATAGCATGAACAAAAGCGCATAATACTTGTGTAAGAAAGAAGTAACCGCACCAAAAAGTTATTTTAGTAAGCATATTTAGTTGACATGCCATAATTAAAATGAGCGCCAAGTCTACTCAAATATTTGTTTCTATGCTCATTCAAGAATTGAATTCTGTTTTTCATTCATGCTATCTCATTGCTGTTATATACAGGTTGCCTAAAATTGTATGGAACATAGCAACTCTGTGAGTTGGGAAAGGTTGACATACTATTTGCCATAAGAGTAACCGAATAAAAAAATGCAATGATTGTTTTTGTAGCTGAGCAACAAGTAGGTACAGTAGCTACTTGTTGCCTAACTAACAAAGTAATTATTGCATTTTCTGTTTCGGTTACTCTTACTTCTGGCAAATAACATTTGACCCTTGTTCAACTCATGGATTTGCCATGTTCCGTACTATTTTAGGCAACCTGCATGGTTATGGCCCTATCGATATTTTGGGCAATAAATGTTCTCAGTGCAGCTATTTTATTCTACATTTTATAAAATTCGAATAGAGCACCTTCACTTACCAATTAATTATACTGGTTAGATTAGCTTTATAATATTTGTATATGAGGCTATAAATACCCGTTTAAATACCCATTTTGGTATTTACCCGGGTAAATACCCCGGGTATTTACCCCTGAAAATAAATACCCGGGTAATTTACATCACTAGGTCTGTTAGACAAGTAGATAACATTTTAATAATTGATTCAAAAGTTATTTCATCTGTGCATAAAGAAGTGTAAATATTATCATATATCATAATTTAAAAAATTGTGAAGACCAATCAAAATATGTTTTTGAAAATTTAATGGATCCAGTTGAAGGACAAAAATGCGACGCAGTTAGCAAAAATATGTTTATTATCACAATTTTGAAAGTGGGAACCATCCGGTAGGAGAGGTTATACTTTCCCACCGCCTGTAATACTTTTACGATGTTTTTAGACCAGAGCAGGCGGTGGTATTTCGTGGATTTCGGAGCTATTTCATGGATTGCGGAGGGATTGCGAAGCGATTGCGTGGATTGCGGACAGATTGCAAAGCGATTGCGTGGATTGCGGAGGATTTCCGTTGTGATTTAGGGGATTGCGGAGAAATTTGTGACAAGATTGCGGGAAGTGGTTAACCCCTCGGATATACCTACTTAAATTAAACCGTTAGAATTGTTTTTATTAAAAATGACAGTTTGATCTAAGTAGGTAAAACTTCTTGAAGTATTGTATAGATAGGGCAATCATTTTTCATTCTGAACAACTTTTCTTGGTAAAATTTTGACGTTTCATGAACAGAAAGGGTAGTTTACCTGAAAACAAAATAGTTTTCGCTTCACTGTCATGGCCGACTTGTTTTTTCAAAAACTGAAAATATTCTTAAAATTCTCTTCAGACCAAGCCAGACCTAATACAACAATTATAAAATAAAATTAAAAATTATTTAGTTCATCTCACCCATATATTTAATAGTATTATATTGCTAGCGCGTGTAAGGGAGGGCAGGTCACGGCGTAAGCGAGACAGACAACCACCTCTTCTACACACTTGGTGAGCTGTGCGCAAGCGTCGTTCGCACGGTGGGGAAGTGAACCTCATGGTCAAGTTTAAAATTCGCTTCTAAAGGCAGCTTTGAATTCTCAGAGTGAGACTATGTCGGCGCCGTAATGTTTTCGCCCGTTCCCAGACCCTACTAGCAATATGGAAGTAAAAATATATGATCTCACCTCTTGTACCATCAATCCTGTATGTATATCCTTGAATCATTGATTACCTTTAATGCACAAGCGTTTGCTACCTCCTGCCAAAGCTTTGCAATGAGATTGCAGTTGTGATATGAAACACGTTTTTAATCCCATATGGGCTTTGGGTATATAGTGCTTGTATTAATTGCTCAATGTTCATTTTGCGAGACATTTGACACGCTTCCAAATTGTATCGTATTCTGTCTTCAACGCCTTCACTTGATCTTGCATCGTCACAACACGAACAGCCTCGCTTCTAATATGCATATCTGCATTCATTTCCTACAATTTGGGTTTTTCACGTTTTTTTGATATAGCTATGCTTCCTTTGCTTCGGCATTGGATATGCATGTGGTCTAGTAACAGCGGATAAAGAGATAAGTAAAAACTAATTTGCATTGTTCGCAGTCCAAAAAAGCTCACCTGATTCAAACTTTCAGCTTTTACATTATGCTCAGTTGAAGTCTTATTCGCAGAATTTAATTCTAATATGGTTAATAGAGGATTATGTAAACAATGCTTCTATTTATTAGTATTCGCCACTTACACTTTCAATTTTGTCGTGAGCAATACTCATAGACGCCAGATCCATCCTTGCAGGGCATTTAAATATTTCTTTGCTCTCACACTAGCCTGAAACTAATTATAAAAAAAAAACAATTGAACCCATTTGCAGATATGACATAACCTATAAAATCGGTTTAAATTGCGGTACTGGTATATGTGGGAGCCTGGATCTGCTCAATAACAGTAACATAGACCAGTGGTTCCCAATGGCTGGCACGAATGCTATAGGGGTGACAGGTAAGCTCCAAAATAAACCAGATGACAATGTTAAGCCTAGCACTGCCAGACGAACTCCGAGACAGTATTTAAAAATTAAAATAGGAATACCTAATTTAAATGAGCATAGTATAGGGCCGTGAGTTTCTATCCATTATTACCAAACAAATTGTTCCCGTATTGCTTCACCAAATCACACAACCTTCTATAGAAGGTTGTGCCAAATCAGCATTGTAGGCAGCTGCATCGTCTTATTGGAAATAACATACCGTGAGACCAATTTATTGTCGATTTAGTAAAATTCAGTATTTTCACGGAGAAAAGAACGCCTGGCGGTTAGGCAACTGATACTACGAGTATGTCGAATTTAAGCTTCCAGTGGCCTACAGTGTTCTGCTTTAATACAGTTTCATATGCAATCTGCAATTCTTTCCGCCGAGGGCATTAATTGTCGCTAGGTGGCGATACAGTTTGTCGTCGTTTAGAGTCCCTGTATATAGGTTACTAAGAGTTGGGCCAACACCAGGATACATTTTGATTGGTTTGGATCACTTTTTGCAAGGCATGTGTGATAAGTGCCTTTTTTACGTAACATGTCACGACCGATAGTTTCACACATGCTAATCTAAATCTTAACTAAATTGGCCGTATATTCCTAATTGTCGGTTCTAGAGATCCTAAGAATGATCAAAACTCTCCCATCGAAGGCAAGTTAGCAAGGTTGGTTGCCATAACCTCTTTGTTCGACATAAGTATGTCAAATATCTAATTTGGATCAAAAATGCATGTCAAATCAGGCTGTTTGCCCAACTCTTAGTAAACTATATACAGGATCTCTATCGTCGTTCATAGATAAAATAATAGCTATTTATGCAACAAGTGCTAAAAGTCGACGTTTAAAATTATGAAACGAAGCCGAAGGCTGAGTTTCATAACATGCCTCGTGCATAAACGACTTTTAGCACGCGTTGCATACAATATTTTATCTACGACCTGAATTTTACTGTTATTAATCCATAAATATCGATTTAACAAATATTTGCATCTACGACACTTCTAATTTATGTCATAATAAACAGTAGGCCTTGGAGCGCGGGCGATTGTTTGCGAAACCAGTACTGTCAAAGTCAGTTATCAAAGGTAATTATTAATACTACACATCTCACGCTTTAATTATTTCAAAAACACTTTACCTCTAACGCCAGAAATAACTAGAATAACTTTAGAACGTCACTTTCAGTTCGAAATTGTAGTTTTATAACCTCACTTCACTTTTAGCACACGGGCTACAAGTAAACAGCTGATTTCTTTAAACACGGTAAACTATAAAACGTCACTTTTAGTGAAACAAGCTAGCGCTAAAAGGCCTGCTTTTAGTGGTGGTCGTAGATAAATAGTATATTATACATCAAGGTAGCGAAGCGCAGTATTATAACCTGAGCGCATATTAGATACTGAGCGCCCAGCGCGAAGTATCTAAAGCGCGAGGTTATAAGAGGATTCGCTACCGTGGTGTATATACTATTTTTTGCACTACCAAACGGCTTAATACCTAAATTCCAAGCAAATTTCTAAAATATTTTAACTGTCAACCTGACAATACAGCTCTTTAAAACGTCAAAATTAAAATAGTCATATTTGGTAACTTAGCAATTTATTAGTTACCACGGTGAAAATTGTTTATTTTACTTTCTCTCCCTTGGTGGAGAAATCAACTTCACGACCTAAAAATAGGCCAATAACGGTGCGTTCTGAGACCTGTAGTGCAAAATAGTATATTATACATCAAGGTAGCGAAGTGCAGTATTATAACCTGAGCGCATATTAGATACTGAGCGCGCAGCGCGAAGTATCTAAAGCGCGAAGGTTATAAGACGATTCGCTACCGTGGTGTATATACTATTTTTTGCACTACCAAACGACTTAATACCTAAATTCCGAACAAATTTCGAAAATATGTTAACTGTCAACCTGACAATACAGCTCTTTAAAACGTCAAAATTAAATAGTCATATTTGGTAACTTAGCAATTTATCAGTTACCACGGTGAAAATTGTTTATTTTACTTTCTCTCCCTTGGTGGAGAAAATAAAATTCACGACCTAAAGATAGACCAATAACGGTACGTTCTGAGACTAGTAGTGCAAAAACATGTTTTATTTTATCTATGTTGTCGTTTCCGGGTTGCCAAAAATGTCCGGGAAGTGTTAATTACTGTTCGTTTGGCCGGAACGAAATCCCGAATCATCAGGACCCTGTGGACATGGCAGAATTAGATTAATGGATTGCAGAAATGAATTGTTGCGTATGTAGCATAGGCGATTTGGCCACTTTTCCACCCACATCCATGGGAAAATAAAGTTGTTGTGTTAGCACATTTTTCGTGTACGTTAGGCAGATTATTTTCTGGTAAGCTATTTATCCTTTCTTGCTAAAATTTCTAATTTGTGATATATACTTAGCCTTCAAGCTGAAACTGCCCCGAATAAAGCAGAGACTTACAGCATCGTCGAGTGACGTGCATTTCAGCATGTGGTTTTTTTAGCCCCGGTATCGTTCGAGCCGCCCCAAGGAAGCCCCCTGTATTTGCAGTAATCCGCTGGGAGCTACATCACATTCACCGTTGTGTTGAATTTGGTTTGAACCTAACGTCTATTTTGTTTTGTGATTTATTAATGCTATTGAATTCTTAACGGCCTTGCCGTTCGTTTTTTAGTTGTGTAATTCATATACGGCTTAAACTTTAAAGATAGCGGCTTCACCGCTGTTATAATTACTTGTAAATCAGGTGTGTTAAACAAACCGTCAGTTTTAAGCTGAGTTAGTTCACTTATCATTAACGTAGCTCTACATGCTAGTAAATTAGCTGGGCGAATGGTAAATCGAGGTACGTTTGTTCCATCACTATCGTTTAGTAATTAAGTTCGCTGGAGCAGCAACCCGCAGATTATTTAATATACCACGACGACATGCAGATATCTGAATGAGTGTGAGTACACGCGAGATATTAATTTAATACATTATAGGTGGACGCCATGTACTTAGATTTCTATTGGTGTTACGATACTTTTGAAGCGTCCCCCGTAGTATTGAACTTTTGCTAGCTGAATTCTGAACTTGAATATTTATGGTTGGCTTTTGCCAATTTTTGCATGCTTTAAACTAGGTATAATTAGCTGTATCTTATTTTTAATTATTTTCCTATAATTATTAAGCAGTTTGGTAAGCAACTCTTCGAATAATTACCCATATTTTACTAATTAAATTTATTTTGGTCATATTCCTACAGATATTTGTATATGGCGCTTAGGCAACCCTTGTTGCAAATTATTCTGCACTATTCTATTTGTTGCTAGATAAAGGATATCTCTTCTTGCAGTCACATTTTTCAGGCTGTTTTTTCGCTTCTTCTGGCCCAAAAATTTTGGAAAGTTTTGATAACTGGTAACTGGTGGATTTTTGAGTTCCTTTCCCATTTTAAACTTGGTGCAGGCTGCTAGTGCCTCGGCCGTGTGCTTAAATTTGTGAGCTAATTAGTATAGCTCAGCTACGTTTTGATTTTTCGGAGGACCTACAAAGCACATGTGCCCTTAAGACGTTCGTATTTGATTTGGTTATACGTACGTCTTTCGCAACTGCGGATTCGTTTAAGGCCAGCATTGTTTCTGCCCTTTTCTTCTGGCTCAATTCCAGCGTGAGGTAAGATAAGGCCAGTTTCTTCTTATTTGGGACTCATTTGGGCGTTGTGCGTTATAGCCATTTACTGTCGGATGCTTGTTCCTGTCGGATACGATCTCGGGAGAACCTGTACGCTTCCTGCGAGAGGTTGAACTCCTCCCTGAAGAGGCTTAGCATTCCTTGTTCGGCTGCACCCTGCGGGCATCCAAACCGTCGATTTGGGCTCCTGAAATTATCGAGTTGTCAAGGAGTTCTGCAATTCTTGGGAGCTACGCTAGAGAGTGTAGCATTGCACTCAGCCAACAGGAAGGTCAGGATCCGACATGTTTTTACTACAGCCAAGAAACTGATATAGCTATTTGCGCCTGGTGTATTTTATAGTTAGTTAGTAGTATCTCGTTTCGTTATTGGTTAGGGCATGTGTGATAATTTTTGGGCATAGCAATGCTTCGTTCAGTTAGTTATTAGTGCATGCTTTTGTATAGATCTGATGCGTTATTATAATAGGGCTTTTGCAAATTTCGAGCATCCATTTTGTGCATTTTAGTGAGCTTTATTGAATCATTAATCGAGCTTACCCGAGTTTGTGAAGGCAGCTCTGCGGCTTAATAGCTCCGAGCCACGGCTCTCTGCCGAACCTACGAATTTACAGATTAGTTAGTCTTCACGCTGCTGCCTTATTTGCATTTATGTGCAGCCTGGCAAATAATGTCAGAATACTTACTAGCGCCCTGTTTAGGTTCCGCGGAAGACTGGGGTTTCGCTGCAAATTGTATGCTAGATCTTTCGTTCAATTATTTCAGATTTAAAGCTGTACTTTCTGCTCGTTGCCTGCGGTTTGTTTGATATTGTGTCACTTATTTCGTCGCCATTTGCGTGTCAGCCGCCTGACGTTTGCAGTTTAAGTTCTTGTCTAATAACTAATCTCGGGTTAGTAACGGTTGTGTCGCAAGGCCCGCCGCCGGTAGAATCTTTGCCAATTCCGCGTTATTGTAATTTATTTGCGAGTCTCTACGTAGGTACAAGTTTGCCGAAGGTTTATTCAAGCGATTGCTTTAGCGTTCATGTATGTACCTGATGTATTTCCACTGAGAAAACTACCCTGCTTTTATATGGGCATATATCCTCGTAGTTTTGACCCCTAGAAATTTTTGAGTATTTACTTTAGAATCTTTCTGAGCTGATATTCGGGGTTTCGCATCAGCTGTGCGCTTGCATAACCCGGCTTTGCTATATCCTGCCTCACAGGGTACCTCCCGTCTATTCTATTCTTACGCGTAATTTAATACTCGTTACGTTTCGCTTAAACCCCGTGCTATTTCAAGCCCTCGCGGAATGTCGACACCTGAGTAGGGTGTTCTATTGGTTCATGCCGCGCATCCAACATTTTAACGCGTTAGCCTATTCGCAGATATTTATAGCCATTATTGCTCGTTGTCTACTGTTTGTTTAATATACAAATATTCATATTTATTACTGCATGTCGCCTACTGTGTGTTTTTTTGTTGTTGTTAGTTATATACATATATTTACTGCCTGCTGTGATTTTGCTTGTTACGCACTATAGTACCCACCAATATTTAAAATAAAGCTGTGATCTATTCATTGGTTGTTGGTTTGCTTATTTTTTTTTTGATCTGCTGGCAATTGTCCTTACCTTGTGTACGGTCCGGCATAAGGATTGGATCTGAGTCGAGGACCTGGCGCCCTCTCCTATTTTTTTTCAGCATAGCTGGAACCCTGCGACCCTCGCGGCGAGCTAGCCCAACTAGGCCGATAATTACCAGCCGGAAAAATAACCAATATAACTTTCGCCAAAAGGTAAGGCCGACCCTCTATCTTCCCTTACATTGGGTAATGTTGTGCATACAATCTTAGAACTTCTCTTGAATTCTTTTGGTAGAAAAAGTAAATTCTAATCTGCCAACGTATCGACCCTTTCATTGTTTGAAGTGTCGATAGAAATTTAATTAAAAAGAAAAAGAAAAACCTGGTTTTTATGTTCTTTACAAATGAAGATAGCAAGATAATCCAGAACTAAAATTACATCTCATTTTTAAAAAATTGGCATTAAAGTTACGAAAGCAACAATGAATCGCTTGCTTAGCATTTTCTGTTAACTTTTTTGGCGTTTTGAAGGTATATTTTACAAAATTTTGTAGTCATAGCCAGCTTCATAAGTTTCCGCTAACCACGCGTCAGCGGGGGTGAATGTCGTGAATGAAGCTGGCCATGGTTCATGGTGCAGTATTCAAACAGCTGCAGTGATATTTTTAAAGTTGGGTTAGTACACTGTAAAAAATCTGGTGTCATGCACACAACTTCCTTGTACAGTGATCTTATAATTATCCAAAATATCTATTTGTGCAACAAGTGCTAAAAGTGGACGTTTATGCACGAGACATGAAAATTATGAAACGAAGGCGAAGGCTGAGTTTCATAACATGTCTCGTGCATAAACACTTTTAACACGGGTTTGCACACAATATAATTTCTACGGTCTTAAATTTACTTATTGCTTTGCAGCAGATTGTAAATAGTTATGTATCTGGTTATAAAAAAAGTAATTTATGTCATAGTAAAGAGATGGCCTTGACGGCACAGGTGACTGTTTCTGCAGGTATTCCCCTCACTTGTATTTGGGAATATCTAAATTTTAAAATTAATATTTTTATGGACAATTAACATTATCCAATGAGTTTTTAATACTAAACGACGCGGAAAATTATTCTCTTTAATTTAGTACCACTACCATTTTTTTCCATAAAAATGGTAAGAAAAATATGCATAACAGTGATAAGCCATGTAAATTGTCTATGTTCAGAGGTATGACCAACCACCCGGTATACAGATTGCGGCAGGCCACTAGGACCATAGCAAAAGCGAGGGAACTTTACATGTGGTCGTAATTGTATTTAAAATATTTAAAAATCGTATTTATACCTTGTATTTATAATGATCCTAACGACCTACCGCTATCGTACATTGATTTTTCGTTTGTTAAACACCACGACGGCCACATGCATATTCTCCTTGCTTTTGCAATGGCACTAGTAGCTTGCCGCATGCTGTATAAAGTTTCAACGTCATACCTCTTTTCATTTTTGAGTTATTCCGTTCACACACACACACACACACAGACACACAGACTGATAGACAGACCAATAAACGAAAAACATGTTTTTTGGGTTCAGGGGACTCTAAAACGTGAAGATCGGTTGAAAACTCAATTTCGAATTTTTGGGGTGAATCCAATATACTTCCTTTATTGTAAAAGGAAGTAAAAATATTAGAAGTCACAGGCTGCTCTGAGTCATGTTGAAAAAAGTAAGATGGTATGAAGAGATTTTTAGTTATTGTTAAAAATGTACATTGTTTCAAGGCAATGGTGATTTTAATTAAATCAAAATCATGAGTTCGCCAATTTGCATTTCTTTACATTCATTAATGTAACTAAAATAACAACAGCAATACAAAATTAATTTCATTATAATCAAATACAATTAATTTTACATGTTTTCAAATAAAAATACAACAGAGAAAATTGACAGATAATAAAAAATCTGGTGTGATACACTCACACAACTTCCTTTTACAGTGATCCTATAATTAGCCAAAAATTTGATTTTTAATTTCTAAGCATTTGTAAAAAATTTTCAAAAATTGCAAATTCTACAAAAACGGTACAAAATACAGAGTTAGTTGAAGAGACAATTTTTTTCTAGAATAGAATAGAATACCGGGTGTTGTATTTAAAATAGGAGTTAATAAAAAAATAGAAAAAAAAACAAGAGAAACCCATTTTAGAAGTATTCAACTGGAAAATCACCTATCTCGCATCAATACACATTAAAAATGCAATAAAAATATAAAGTTTGAAAAAAATCGTTAGAGCCGTTTTTGAGAAAAACGAAAAAAATTGAAAAATCGCAAGAGGAAACACCTACTTCCGGTTATGCGATTTTCTTCAAAAGCCAGCTGTCTCATCTCATCATACCTCTTTTCGTTTTTGAGACATTCTGTTCACAGGCACACAGACAGACAGACACACACACACAGACAGACAGACAGACCAATGAAAAAAATATGTTTTTTGGGATCAGGGGACTCTAAAACGTGAAGATCTGTTGAAAACTCAATTTCGAATTTTTGGGGTGAATCCAATACTTCCTTTATCGTAAAAGGAAGTAAAAAGAATAGAACTGAACTTTTGTGGACAAATTATATTGGTTTAATGTAAACAAAATAATATTTTCGCTATTGTGTAACATCGCCTTTGTTCTTTAAAATGGCATTTACCGGGTGTAAATTAATTGTGGAGCAAATTACACGTGGCGATGTTAGTCATAAAATTGTGAGTCAAGAATCTTAATACTAAACAAAATGTTGAATTGGTCTTCATGAGCCCTCACGGGCGGTAGATAATGAACATGGTTTTTCAGGTAATAGCTATTTATGCAACAAGTGCTAAAAGTTGAGGTTTATGCACGAGACATGAAAATTATGTCTCGTAACTAGAATAACTTTAGAACTTCACTTCCAGTTCGAAATTGTGGTTTATAACCTCACTTCACTTTATACCACACATGCGCTAAAAGTAAACAGCTGATCTCTTTAAACACGCTAAATTATAAACCGTCACTTTTAGTGAAACAAACTAGTGCTAAAAGGCCTACTTTTATTAGTAGTCGTAGAAAAAGTACCTTTTCTGTTTCAAACTTTGAATATAAAACCTCAGGAAAGTGCGTTTCGCACAAAAATAGGGAATAAGTTGGGTTTTCAATATGGCGGATAGATGTTTCCGCTTAAAATTGACCAGTGGCGTCACGAGACAAAGAGGTAGCAAAACTGTTAAGTTTAAGTAGAGAAGTTTACCCTTTTTCAAACATAGGTACTTATCACACAACTGGTGAAAGTTTGTTAGGTTATGTATATTGTTTACATTGTACTGATTGTTATGCCTTTACTTGTAGTTGTAGGTGTTTGAGAACACCCACAAGAAGCACAACCAACCATTTTTCACCACAAGTTTGTTTACAGCGAAACCTGTGCAACCACGCGAAACTCACAATAAGGAGTCATCAATGGGTTTTACAAATGGCGACTTCCGTGGTAATTCAATCATATCATATATTTAAAGTACTATATTGCTAGTAGGTCCTGGGAACGCGCGAAAACATTACGGCGCCGACATAGTCTCACTCTGAGTAGTACGCGTCTCGTGCGCATGAGTGAGAATTCGAACTCCGCCTTTAGAAGCGAATTTTAAACTTGACCGTGAGGTTCACTTTCCCACCTCGCTGGACGGCGCTTGCGCACAGCTCAACACGTACCTAAAAGAGTTGGTTGTCTGTCTCACTTACGCTGTGACCTCCCCACTCATAGCCGCTAGCAATGTAGTAGTATTAAATATATGAATCATATGCTACAAATTGGCGAAGCTCTTTCCTGAGATTTTATATTCAAAGGTTTCAAATATGTGAAAGTATCTTTAAGGAAAGTTGTTCAAAATATAAAATTATGGCCCCATGCAAAATTTCAAAATATTGGCTGGTTTTTATGAAATCGTGTAATCACAAAAGTACTTTATCTATAATAGTACACACTAGATTTTGCATGCGACCATAATTTTACATTTTGAACAACTTTGCTTGACGATACTTTCACATATTTGAAACAGAATAGGCACTTTACCTGAAAAAATCATGTTTTTTATTTACCGCTCGTGGGGGCGCATGAAGACCAATTCCACATTTTAGCACAGTATAAACATCAATTGATGTTTATACTGTGATTTTAGTATTAAGATTTTTGACTAACATCGCCACGTGTAGTTTGCTCCACAATTAATTTACACCCTGTATACGTTTTGGAATGGCATCTACACGGTTTTGGCAGTCTTGTGGTGTGAAGGAATTTCATATTTCAAATAGCTTATTTATTAATTTTAATATGTTTCGAGCAGGGCGACTTTGGAGTTGTTTTTTTATTTAGTTCCACACTGTTTTGATCGGGGGTAAATCAAGACTACTAGAAGTCAAATCTAGTAGTCTAGTATTATTTTTTTCTGTCTAAGACTTCACCAGTTTAGCAGTATGGCATGGGGCGCCATCTTGCTGAAATATATATTAACTACCATTTGATTGTAGTTCACCAATAGTAGGCAAAAGATGCTGGTTTAAAATATATATATATATATATATATATATATATATATATATATATATATATATATATATATATATATATATATATATATATACTAGCAACCAGTGAGACAAATGTCTCATTTAATAAAACAAAAAAGACCGTTTTCAAATAGAACGCGTATTAAATAAAAACAATAATATTTTTTAAAATCACGTGATTGAAATTTGGTTTATGACCTGACATGACCATTCCAAACATATAACGTTCATAACTTTTTTCTCTATCTCTTACGGTTTGGCTGCTGAAATAGCGTCCCGGATGGACCAGCGTCCCGGACGGACGGAAATCAGGTGATTTCTCGAAAACCGGAAGTGTCACGTGACTGAAATCGGTTCCTGACCTGACATGACCATTCCAAACATATAACTTTAATAACTTTTTTCTCTATCTCTTACGGTTTGGCTGCTGAGACAGCGTCCCGGACGGACCAGTGTCCCGGACAGACAAGTCTATTAGATAAAGAAATATGTTTTTAATATCCATGAAATTGGCTTTATCTGAAAGATAATTTTATGGCATTTATGTTTGAATATGATTTAGGGCATGTGACCGCCGCTATTGGCGTATACATGATGTAATCTGGAGGTCCAATTTTCACACACTCTTCGCAGTAAATCAGGCTGTATTTCGGCAATAACGCGTCGAATGTTGGCTTCCAAGTGCTCAATTGTTTCCGGTTTATCGACGTAGACATGCGACTTTACATATCCTCAAAGAAAATAATCTAACGGCGTCAAATCACACGAAAGAGGTGACCAGTTAACAGATCCACCCTTTATTTAAAAATCGCGCCGTGCACGTGAGTGCACGTGAGCAAAAATTTCCAAAGCGTGATTCACTTTTCACGTTAATTTCGCTTTAAATATTTAGTAACGAATGAAGCACTGCAGGGTGCTCCGCTGCCCCGCTGCCCATCCATGTGGAAGATCTAGAGCTAGAGCAGGAGGTCATTGTACTTCTGTGTGGCAGCCTGCAGCGACGGAGCTTTGCACCTGTATTGTGTTGTGAATGTTGTGTCTACAGTCAATCGCGTGTCTGAGTCTAGAACTTACTTTTAGTTCCTCGGACGTGAAAGTGCTTTTGTTTTTGAAGGCGGTTGTAAGGAATGTTATTGCAAGAGATCAGTATTTATCCCTTGTTGTAAGCTATTGTAGTCAATTTTTATATATTTCTTTTTGCGCCAACTATTCTGATTGCAACATATTACTTAAATGATTTATTTTAGAGTGTTTAGTGTTATTGTTGGTCCTTGATTGGTTTTAAATTTGAACATTCTGTTCTATCTGAATTTGAAGTTTCAAATAAAAGCTGCGGGTGACGTCGTAAGTGGAGGGTTACGTCGTGAACGTGAGTGTTTAAAGCAAGCGTGAAACGTGCTTAACGTGAGCGAATACTCATTCACGCGCCCATCTCTAAATTACCTACCAGCACCTGGCACAGACATGCAGCGTCATACCATTATAGAAGTGATATGCTTCACTTTTTTTCAGACAGTCGGATTGATATGCTTCAAATTTTCTTCGGATTGCCCTTCTTCGAGAATCTCTAACGCAAACCTCAAATCTAGCTTCATTGCTCTAAATTACCTTTTTCTAATGCTCTTTCGTCCAGTTTCTGTGACATTTAACCCAAACGAGATGATTTGTATTTTATTTCTTGGTTAGTAAAGGCCCTTGCCTAAGGGTAAAAAATGTTTCACAACAAATAAATTGAAACCATATGTATTTGAAAACCTTATAAAACATCTGTAAAAGGCTTTACCCAGAATTTTTCTCGTCGACATTGGGACACTAAATAATTTAAAAAATGAAATTAAGTTAGCAGTAAAATTATCATCACGTTTCTAATAAATTAAATAAATTTTCAAATAAAAAAATCCGTGACCGGAGGGATTTGAACCGCGGCGCTTGCGACTGCGAACAAATCGCGTTGACCAATTTCTGGCAACGCTATGGAGTCCTGTTCATATTTTTGCGTTTCAGCTGGCTTAACCTTCACGCCGGGCACGTCTTAAGTTTCGTGTCAAAACGAGGTGCGTTTCAACTAAATGAGGCAATGGAAAATTAATTATATTTTTACATCAATAAACCAATGCAGATAATTCTTTCACTAAAAATTTCTTGATTCTTTCTTACACTCTTCATACGCTGGATGTATACACTTATCTGTAATCGTTTCCAAAATACGTTTGTCCTGCACATTTCCCGTACGCTTTATTTAAACAATTTCTGTAGCAGTTAGTTGTTAAAAGTAATTTTGAGAGTAATTTGATATCATCTGAATGTAGAAAGAATAGGCTTTCCACTAATAATAATAATAATAACAATAATAATAATAATAATAATAATAATAATAATAATAATAATGTTTATTGAGATTACATTGACATTACATTGACATTCATTTACAATAAAAAAGAAGACATAATCTCAAAAGGCGAAGTGTCGGTGTAACCGTTTTTCAACTTCGCCTGAAAACAAATATCACAAACAATCGACATGAACGGGTGTGATGTAAAAGATAAACAATTTGTATAAATACATTCAACCACAAAGTACACAAGATAAATAAAAAAGAGACTAAAAACGAGACTAGAGCATATATAAATAATACACAAGTATTAATCACCTAACTGTAGCTGATAAGATAATAATTTAAATTTAACTTTAAAAGTGTTAAGACTATAGTTAGCAAAGAACAATTCGCTAAATTTGTTTAGTAACGCTGGAGCAGTAATTTCGAAGCATTTTTCAAATTTAGATGAGGAATGTTGAGGTATAGCGAACTGTTCATTGTTTCTCAGGTTGAGATTATGCAGTGTCATCCTTTGATTAAGTACAGCGAATAAATATGTAGGTAACTTATTAGTTAAAATATTAAATATAAGAGTACACTGATACAAAGTAAAACGATGTTTCATTTTAAGAATATGTAAATTGTTGTAGTAAGGAGTTACATGTTCCGAGCGATTAATAGCATATGCGTATGCGTACCGTAGACAACAATTTTGAAGAAGCTGCAATTTGCGCTTGAACTGTTCGGTTAAGAAGGCGTAATACACTTGACTGCAGTAGTCCACCTGGCTAAGAATAAGAGAGTTCGCTATGTACCATTTGGTTTCATTCGGTAACAAAACTTTAAACTTATAAATGGATGAAAGCTTCATGTAACAAAGTCTGCATTTCTTCATAACATGAGATTCAAAATTTAAATGGCAATCGAGAAGGACACCAAGGTTTTTGACGCACTCGGTAAACTGAATTTCACTATCACCAATCACAATATTGACGGAAAGATTAGACAGAGCTTTTCTCCGGAGGATCGGTGAACCAACACACATGCACAGCGATTTAGAGGGATTAATTTGTAAACCATTATTATCTGACCAATTAGAAATGATGGACAAGTCTCTATTAAGGCACTTGGCAGCAATATTAATTCTTCCGGGTTCATCGCAAACATAGAGTTGCGTATCATCCGCATATAGGTGTATACTACAGAAATTGGATAACAGTTCGGGTAAGTCGGTCGTGAAGATCAAAAACAGTATGGGGCCAAGTATGCTCCCTTGTGGTACACCTAGAGCCACAGTTAATTCTTCGGAGGTTACGTTAAGGATTTTAACTAGTTGTTTACGCTGATTAAGATAATTCGATATCCATGCACACATCTTGTCTCCAAAGCCATAGTATTTTATTTTAGCGACGAGAAGTTTGTGGTCAATGGAATCGAATGCTTTGGTATAATCCAGAAGAACAAGTAGTGCTACTTGAGACCGATCGATTTCACTTCCTAGGTCGTTAGTAATTTTTGTAAGTGCTGTGCATGTACTGTGATGGACTAGTTTAAGAATAATCGAGAAATATTCAAAACTAAGCTTGTAAATGCGATGTATGCTTAAAATTCCTCTATTTTCAGCATCACAGCCCTGCGAAAATAGTTGAGCATTATGTGGCTCCCGGCCAAAAAAAGGTCACCATAACGCATTTATTCTTTGCTTTTTTTTCTCGTACAACAGTTATCTTGTATCTGTTGGGCCCTAGTTTTGTCATGATACAGCCTGCACTATGTACAAATTACTACTTTCATGCATTTCTCAATTCAAGTAAAAAAAATTAACAAAATTTTATTTTTTTGAGGTGCTCACCCTGCATATATTTGTCTGAAATTTTTACGGTTTTTTGCCAGGTAGATACATACTATGTATCCAAATTTTGTCTTCCTCCAAGAAATAGTTTTTGTGTTATACCGCCAACAGACAGACAGACAGACGGAATTGAGAAAACCCAGTCATGTCGTTAGCATCACGCCTTCGACAACTGATTTAATTTACCTACCTCCACAACAATGGTTTCGGTATCAAATTTTTAAAGCGATTAGGTTGGCCAGTTGCCAGATGTGTGAATTGAACCCCGCACCGTGGCACCGCAGTCGAGTTCCGCTGAAACGCTGAAACTAGATAAACAAACGTAAACAAACAACTTTCACTAAAAAATAGTCAAATTGTCATTTTGGCTTTTGCTGTCGTGAAGTGCTTCTTCTGTATGCAGCATTTCTCATTCATCTTTTGATATGTGCATCCTTCATGTTTTTACACTCCTCTCTGCAGTGTTGGGTAGTAACTAAGTAAAAGTAACTCGTTACTGGTAACTAGTTACTTTTAAGTAACTTAATAGTAACTTAATTACTTTTGTGTTTTCAGTAATTGTAACTATAACACGTTACAATTATTTAGTAACTAAATATGACAAGTTACATTTTCATGCTACAAATGTAAAATATTTTAAAATGTTCGGTTTTTAATGCGTAGTATTTAAGAAATTATACCTGAAGCTGAAGAATTTGTGGAAATGTCGAATGCTTTAGTATGCAAATGCTAATACCGACCGCAGGAATACCTTCTTGTACTTAGTCGATAATAAATAATATTTGACGGATCCTATGTGGGTGGTGACAGCTTTTTCCAGTTATCTTTACTCTTTTAACAACTAGAAGCTCTCTGAGCAGGTATATGGATTACTGGGAAGTACATTCCTAACGCCTGTGCGCAGGTTGGGGGTGTCTAATTCAGACGAAACTACATTCACCGTCTCTATATTTCAATAATAACGAAACAATATTTTAACAAAAAATTGAAATAAATAACCGAATACGCGATGTAGCTGATATAGGATACTGCAGTTTAAATTTAAACTACATGCATTAATAACAGATTTATTCATTTTCAAGTTAGGTCTATAATGTATAATGGTTATTTATATTTTACAGTACAGTAAACATTGCACTTCCATACTTTGACCGAAATAATTTAAAAGAAATTGTTGTCAACTACATGAAAACATTGCATGTTCAACACAATGGAAAAGTGATTTTTCCATGCTCACGTAAAACTTTACATTCGCTAGAAAACTCTCACTTTTCTTAACTTGTAGAACAATCTACTATTAATTCACTAGCGATTTAAGAACAACTGGCTAGCATATAAAGATTATAAACAGTTACTTATGGTTGCTACTATAGAGATAATAATAATAATGCCAGTTTAAAATGACAAAATTGAAGACAAAACTATTAATTGAGTTATTTAAAAATAACCGTAACGTAATTGTTTATAAATATGTGTTTCTGTTGATATTAAGTTGATAGTAATTGCATGTAGATTAGTAATCTCTCATAAACAAAAGGTAACTTAAAAAATAAAGAGTTACTTTATGGTAACTTAGCAACTTATTCAAATTACTTTTATAATTCTGTAACTTAGTAATTTACTCAGTTACTTTTTTGCCGAGTAATTGATCAACTTACTTAGTTACTTTTTTAGAGTAACTTGCCCAACACTGCCTCTCTGTTTGTGGCTTTCTTAATCCAATTTCCCCGCAGTTTTTCGAATATTATCGTACCATCTGATTATAGGCCATCTAACGTTCGTTTTCCTATCCATGGTCTGCAGTCTTTGTTTTTTCTGGTCCATCTTTCTTTAGTTATTCGAGCAACATGACCAGCCCATCGCCATTTCATGCTTGCCGTCTTTCACTTTTGTTCTCTGTCTTAGTAAAGTTTTTCGGCCATGTAATGTAATGCCTAATATTGCTCTCTCTATATGTCTTTGTGTAACTCTGAATTTATTTATATTTTTATCAGTGAAAGTCCACGTTTTGACTCAGTATAGTAATACTGGTAGAACACATTGTTCTAGAACTTGGACTTTCATTGTTGTATTGATGTGTTTATTCCTGAATATATACGTAAGTTCAATTTTCCAAACGCTGTTCAAGCCAGTTTAATGCTATGGTTTATGTCTGCTGTTTGCATGTCTTTCGATATTTTTATTGTTTGTCTCGTACTTTCTGTACTACCTCTCCATTAATTATTGTTTGTTCCTTTTCTTCCCAGGTTTTATTTTCATTTTCGTTTCGCATTATTTTCGTCTTTTTCATGTTCATACTTAAACAACCCACAACTTCAGACCTTTCTTTTAGTTTATTTATCATACCAATTAACTATTGGTAACTACTCGATATTATTAGCACGTCGTCCGCTAATTTTAGATTGTTAATATAACTGCCAATTATATTAACACCGTATCCATTCCAGTTTAGTCATTTAAAAACATCTTCGAGTGCTAATGTAAATAACTTTGGGGAGATTCTATCGCCTTGTCTTATTCCTCTCCGTTTTTTATAGGCTTTTTTGGCATCCATTTTTATTACACTTGTAGATTGTGAAGTTAGTCCGACCCAAATACTGGTGCTAATTGTAATATACAGAAGTGTAAACAAACGTTGAAGATATGTAAAGATGTAAACAAACGATAAACAATCCATTCCCATTGAAATATTAGTACATTTCCGTGTTGGTTTGGCCAACTTCCAATACGTTTACATTCCGATATTTTCGTAAGCATCTCAACACAGCATAATAATACCCAAAGCTAGTTACGAAAAATCACAACTTGAATAACAGTTAAATTAAATAATAACAAAATTAAAGGAACAAGTATTATGAATGAATAGTGACTTAGAATAGTAATTTAGGATACAAGTGCGTAAAGATAGTCTTTAGTCACGTGTGGGGCAGAGTTAAAACGCGAGTGAGAGAGCATTATTTTATTTTGAAATCATAAGCTTGTTTATTGGCTCTCGATAGCGGGCGTAAAGTGGCTTTTATGGCCCTATGGCCTATAAAGTTGCTAAGCAGTATAACAAGCGTCAACAATGTAGTATAGTAACACCAACAATCTGCACAGAAACCACCATAGCACACCAAAAATTTACACAGCCAGTACAACGATGACGCAGTAGTCTGTAGTCAAAATACTGAATTTTTGAATTTTGTCAGTTTTGAGGACCAAAATAAAATAAAACGTTGTATGTACCACCTGACTTATCACGATTATAGCTCTCGGGAAATTTAAAACATTTCTCGTGCTATAATCTATTGATTACGTGTTTAATACATAAATAACTATTACGCATGTGTATCGTACAATTTTTATCTACGATAGAATCTAGAAAACACGGTAAATATAATAAAATATTTAAATATAAATTAGGATTACTAGCAACCGGTCGTAATTTTGCGTGGTTAAAAATTTTAAAATACGTTGCTACTGACGACGTGCCTAATGAAATCTTTAAACACGTTGCCACTGGCGACGTAAACTATTGAAAACATGTTATTAAATAGTCGTTTTACAGCTGCCAACTTAAAGGCAAATTTACACATTGTCGTAGATAAATATTTATAGTTAATCTAATTCAGCAGGCCGTGATCTAATCTGACCGTTCTCTTGGAAATACAAATCATAAGAAATAATAAATCAATGGCATCCATAAAGCTTTTGTCTTTAACAAGCTGTTTTTAGCTTTCAAAAACTAAGCCACTTAGGACTAAAGTTGAAATAAATTTTTCATCAGGAAATAATCCGGGAAATCGAATTCTTAATTTTTAGTACGTACTTATAGTTCATCCTGTAAATGCAGCAAAGTGTCGATTGGATGTTATTTTCGATTTGTCTGAAAATATATAAATATTATATTGAACCAATTAAAAATACATTACCAGGGCCGTTCCTAGCTTCTTGGCCGCCTGCGTGAAAAATAAAATAGCCCCCCCCCCCTCCAAGCAATTAAAAAATATATTTACGTTAAAAAAATATTAATAACAATTTTATAAAATAAAATAAAAAGAAATACTCCTATAAAATAAAATTGTACATATACAAAAAAAACAAATACAAAGTTTAATATCTTAGAATTTAGCTTTTCTAGCTTTGACAGACGCAAAAGTGGTCACAAGGTTCTTGACATCAATTGCTTCTGCCAAGTCTCTCTCTATAGATATAATAGAAAGATCTGACAATCTTTCTTGCTTCATGGCCGAGCGTAAAAAGTTTTTAATTATTTTTAATTTTGAAAAAGACCTTTCTGCTGACACAACTGAGACAGGTAAAGTCAGTAGAAGTCTTAAGGCAATTGCTGTATTTGGGAAAGTCGCAAGTAAATTATTTGTAACAATGTAGTTGAAAATTTTAGATGGTGTTTCAACAGATTGGAAATGTAATTTAAAATTTTTTAATTCATCACTAATTCTACGGTGTTTACATCAGCATCTTTTCTGACAGTGTCTTCTAATTTTAAGGATAAATCTGTACAGTGTTTTTTCATTGAATTATCGTCCATAATAGGAAATTCATAAATCACTTTGAAATTGTCACTGTAACGTTGTAATTGTTCAAAAAAGGTTCCTTTATCGATACTTTGGCGGTATCCAAAATAGTAAAATAAAAATTAATCTTACAATTCAACTTTGGGTCAAGTATAGGCTCATCAGGGGTTTCATAATCAAATTGTCTTTTTTTTCGACGTGGACGAATTATATTAGTTGGGGGAAATTCCGTTGCTATATCAAGTTCTTCTGTAGCAAGTATTTTCGCCTCTTCCATAAACGCTTCAAAACTGTGGTCATTTCTTTTTTGTTCCAAATAATCTACTAAATTTTTTAACGCATTTGAACAATCTTTTACATTTGTATTCACACCTTGAAGCATCTTACTGACGGAATTAATTTTAGACAGAACATCATGCCAAATAATTACAGAACAAACGAATTTAAAACTATTAATTTTTAAGGCCAATGCTTGGGCTTGTTGTTTGGTGTTAATGTCGCGTGATTTGTCATTTACAAGTTCTTCTAGACTATCATAAATTTTCCCTAATTGATATCGCAGAGGTGTAATAGCTTTAATTCTACTTTCCCACCTAGTTGAGCTAACAGCTTTTAATGTGAAATTTGGTACATTAGTTTTAAGTACATTCCATCTATATGGCGAAGAAGAAAAATATGTATATAATTCTTGTATAAGATTAAAGAACTCCGATGTTTGCAAGGTAACATTGGCAGAATCATTAACCACTAGATTTAGGGTATGAGCAGCACAAGGTACAAACATTGCTCGAGGATTGATATTTAAAATTCGGCGTTGCAATCCTACATGTTTTCCGCGCATATTTGCACCATTATCATAACCCTGTCCACGCATATTGTAGATATCCATATTAAAATCTTTCAAAAGTTTTATTACAAAATCATATAAACCCTCACCAGTCACATCAATAATAGGAAAAAATCCGAGAAAATGTTCACAAATTTTAATTTGTTTATTATCATCTATTATAACAAATCGAACAACGAATAAAATTTGTTCGGTATGACTTGAGTCTGGGGTTGAATCTAGAATAATTGAATAATATTTTGCTTTTGACAATAACTCCCTAATTTGTTCTCTGATTTTATTTGCTGTAAGTGAGATCAATTCATTTTGTAATCTATTTCCTAAATAATGAGGCATACGTTTATGTGAAATTTTACTGATTTGAATATTTTTTAGATGTTCCGAAAGAACTGCATCAAATTTTGCAAATGTTTCAACCGTCTTCAAAAAGTTTCCATTGTTTGACTCGAATAATTTATTGGATGACCCACGAAATGCTAAACACTGTCCTGCCAATAATAATATAATTGCAACAATACGTTCTAAAACATTACACCAATATTGTTGTTTCAAATTAAAAATACGTTGTTCTTGGTGATCGATTGTTGTGTAAGTACTCAATCTTTTTTCTAATTCAGTCCATAATTTATAATTTTGAATATGATCAGTTGATCGTTCGTGTCTGAATAAATTATTAGAAAGATGTTTCCAATCTGAAAAACCAGCATCTGTTAACTGAATATTTTTGGTCCCAAAAATTTTGCAACAAAAGCAAAAAAACGCAATTTAACTTAATAGAATAAATTAGCCACATACGAGGTATTTTTTCACCATTTGCTAATGTTCGTGTATAATAATGAACCGAAAAGCGCCCTTGTTCTGTTAAAGGAAATGAAAAATTTTTTACTTGTGTAGGTCCCATTTTTACCAATACTTCAATTGTTGAATTATCAAGTGATTTAGGCCATGAAGCTGGATCTTCTAAACTCCCACTTTCAATGTCCTCTTGTTCTTCTGGAGTACAAGACTCTGCCGAAGTCGATGGAATCTGTGGCTCTATGGGGACGATTTGCTGACTGTCAGGCGTTGAAACAAAAAGATCTCCAGCCGTGCTTCCACTTTCTTCCTCTGCTCCAGGAGTTTTCAAAAATTGTTCTATAGAGCCCCGCAACTTCTCTTTTTCAGTTTCTTTAGACAGTTGTCTTTTTCTGTAAGCGGCTCCAGAGAGTCTTTTAGTTCGTCGTCGTTCCGAGCTTGACATCTGAATAAATTTAAAAAAGTTTTGTTTTAATTTACTTCTAGATTACAGTCTTAATAGACTATCAAAGCAGCTATTACGTGAAAATCATATAAATTAAAAAAACGTATATCAATAGCTTACCTTTAATAACCAGGCTCTACAACACACGTTTTATTATGATGAAGTATGATAGAAGTAACTGAGTAATATAGATCTTTAATCAGTACCACAATATTTTATTTCCATATAAGAGCACAAAAATAACAATGGGTCTCAGTATTTTACACCTACATATTGCTTCCACCATTCACAAATGAACGCATTTTTTCGTCGGGTGATATTTATACCCTCGGTAAAATACGTCACCCGGGGATTTACTTGAATTAGTACGAACCAATTCGGGACTTCACAAGAAAGATTTGATATGATTTTACAGATTCCTATCTTAGTTTTTTGTCGTATTTTGGACATTGGTTGATAGAGGGTGCTAATTATTTGAAAGGGAAAAATGAAAACACAAATTATTGGTAATAGTTTCAAATTTATTATTGATTTTGTGTTAAAATATCTGTAATAAACGCAAAAAAAACAAAAATTGAGATTTCGACTAACAATAAAATGGTGTTTGTTTTTTGTTCGTGGTTTGGATTTTTCAGAGATGTTTTATTCTCAAATTACTTATTTTTTTAAATTTAAATTTGTATAAAATCGGTTTCAAGCGGCCGCCCCTTGCAATCGGCCGCCTGCGTGATGGACACGCAACACCCCACCGGTAGGAACGGCCCTGTACATTACCAACATTTTAAGAAAATTGATATACAGCATTTTGAGAATAACTAATAAATCTTCATAAATTAAAATTGGGGTAGTATTGCTGTTAATGTTGTTACAATATATTCCATTAAGTGATGGGGAAACTCTATTTTTGTCGGCAGTAACTTAAGAAACAACTACAATACTTTTAAAAGTTTTAGTAAAATTTGTAACTATCAGTAAATATGAACTTTATCTTTTCTGAGCGCAATAGTATCAGTAAAGGTCGAGGGGGCTACTATTAAATATTAAAAATCTAAACATTTTCACATAAATCAAATGAGAAAGGATGCTTCTTATGTGCTTAAAGTATGAGCATGGTAGAAGTACATAGGTTATAAATTGATAAAGATAATTGTAATTGTATCCTAATATAACTTCAAATATTAGGCAGTATTCAAGAGGATTATAATAGCACTCACATTTTGTTAGAACAATTACGTCCACATCTAAAATTAACGTAATAGCTTGCTATTAAGGGACTATGTAAAGTACGAAAATTGCTGACACGCGATGGGTCCTGTAATAACACAGCACTGTTAGTTGCCTTTGCACCTTTACAGTGGACATAAAGAGATAAGATATTCACTTAGGTTTGGTCATATAATTATCCTGCAAAGGCGTAGGCGACTTTAAGTAGTATTTTCTGACAGTTTACTTCAAACTGTGAGGGGTTAAAGTATTGGAATAACTTTGTTGTGAATAATTCCTCAACAATCAAAATTATAATAGTAAGCATTTACATATGTATTCTAACACATACTTTCTATAGATAGCGACCACTTGTATTTTAAATGATGTAATGCTTTAGAGGAAAATATTGTACAGGGTGGTCAAATTTCGATGTTTTTATAGAAAATCTCGGTAACTATAGAATGCATGGAAAGATGGACCCCATCTTCGATTCCTTTTTTCGAGTTCAAAAAATATTTTTAAAGCTTTCCAACCTTTTAATTTTATTAGTGTACATACGTAAATCATAATTTTAGCCTCTTTTACCTTTCGTTGTCGAAAATTTATTAATGTAATACTTAACTTATATTTTAGTGTAACGGTTTTGATTTGAAATTATGCATATTCTCTTATTTTGCGATAAGATTTAAAACGTAGCTTACACTATCTAGAGACTTTTTGTATGTGATGGCACTAATCTCTGCAGGAGGCTGCTTTTAAGTAGATTTTGTTTTTTTCTTTATTAAAACAATTGTAAGGACCATGTCACTTTAATTTGTGATTAATCAGTTTCATCGAGCTTTTTGCTGGTCGTTCCTTGTTGATCATGAATTCGACCTGTTTCATAAAACAACTTCGTAACTTTTCACTTTGCTCTTAACAGTTTTTAAATTCTAAAATATGAAAAAAAAATGCATTTCATGAAATATAACCTTTGCTAGTTTCAACTTGTCACTTGCACTTTGCATAATCATAATAAAATTTTAATTTTAAACATTTCAAACATATTTTTATGCAGCAGAAATTTATTGAAAATGGAAAAGTGTAATGTGAAAAGTTTCAAAGATATTTTATGAAATGGGGCTCAGGTCTACGATGTTTTCGTCGTCGATAGTCCCTTTGCTACTTGTGGACCATAGTTTTGAGTTGGAGCTGTGAAGAGTTGTGGTTGGTGACATGGCGGAAAATTATACTGTTTTAGTCTTGTGTTCAGGGGCAGATAACGTCGTATACATTGCATTATAACTTTATCGTGCAACCATAGTTTGAATTAGAATATTGTGCTGAATCCCCTCAACAACTAATTTGTGAAATTTAAAACTTTACACTGATGAAAAGTTTGTTCCACCATTTTGATGAACCGTGAATCGCACAGTTCATTCAATTGTCAATAAAACATTTTGGCCACCTTAACATGAACATCCACGAAAGTACTACTAAATAAATGCCTGTCAGAAAGCATCTCTGCAATACGGGAAAATGCTCCGGTAATTTAAATATATAAAAAAGGTGATAAATTGGAAATAGAAAACGATCGCCCCATTAGTCTACTGTCCCACCCGTATTGGTTGCTGACCAAAATTATCACAAACATAGCCCCGAATATCGGGATCCCGGACGATTTTTATCAGGTATTGAAAATCGGTATTGATGTAAAGAATACCGGTATTTCGGTATTAACATATTCCTATAAAAATAGCATTTTATAAAAATACTTAACACAGTTAGAAATGAAATATATCTTATAATGTGACCCATAAATCAAAAATTACACAAAGACATCGCAGTAAGTAAGGTAAGGTAAAAAGGTTCTGAAAGAAGTTAATCAATATAACACATAACACAAATAATAAGTGTAGGACAAGTCTATATCAGTGGAAACGTAAACAGATCCCGGAATGCACGGCACTATACCAGAGTTCAGACAGTTTTCACGCCCGGCGTGGTGCGACGGCGCTCGCGCGGCGTAGATATACGCCTATGCCAAAAGTTTACAGAATAATATACAAGTTACCGCATTCCCTGTCGGCACGTCTGAAGAAAACTAGTCGCTGGCGATTTGTAGGAATACAGTCAGTTCTGGACCCAACCTGCTGTATTATTTTTTTTAAACGACCGAGTGAGCATTGTCAATGAGCGTACCCAATGCGAGCGTGAACCACTGTAACTGTAAACACGGTGAACACGCCAAAGATTGTAGGCCTGACGCTCCTCAACCGGGGAGAAACTAATAACTAGGTAAAAATCTAACAATTAAATTTTCTAATAGTAATACAGGTATTAATATCGGCATCCCGGTACTGAAAATGTTGATAATAATAATAATAATAAATTTATTGGTCCTCTAGATCATACAATGATATAGGACAAGTCACAAAAAAACTTACTTAAAATTACAAAAATTAAGAAATGTATACATGTAATAGTTAAAACAACGTAGAATTACATAAGTTAACAAATTAAATAAAACGTATATATAAAATGCTTACAATTAAAATTAAAACAGTGTACAACTATCTAAATTTATCACAGGCTAACTACGAAAACTACATTATCTTTATTGCACTTCAACGTAGTTTAAAATTTAAATGTTAAAAACTCATCTAGCGTATAAAAGGCGTTGGTTTTGAGAATTAAAGTTAAATCTTTTTTAAATGTCTTGCTACTACATGTTTTAAGACTAACAGGTAGTATATTATAGAGTACCGTACCCATATACCAAGGACTGGTTTTATACAGTGCGAGTGTAAAGTCTGGAACTATCGAAATAAAACTTTTATCAAATATTTTTGAAAGAAATCCTCGAACACTTCAATTTTTATTTTAAAAAATACATATTTTACTGTAATTGTCACTTTTAGATTGTCTTTTGTTTTTGAGTTATGACGTTCGCGATCATTTTTTTAAATGGAAACCCCAAATTTTTATGATAAATTTGGAAAGAGCATGAAATTCTAAGACCAATTACGCTAAAAAAGTATGATACTATATTTTGAAATTTTCGAGAAAATCGCTATTAAAGTATTAAAACAAAAATCGAATAAAAATCAAGTAGCCATGAAACAATGAGTTAGCCCTAAAATTATGACAGTTCTTCATAGTTTGTTTATCTGTTTTTGTTGTGTGCTCCTAATTAAATAAATAATGATACAATATTTGAGTGAAAAAGGACCAATTGAAATTTTAGTATTGAGGGGATCTGGTAACCGTACGATTTTCTCGAAAATTTCAAAATACAGTATCATACTTTTTTTAGAGTATTTGGTCTTAGAATTTCATGCTGTGTCCAAATTCATCATAAAAATTGAGGGTTTCCATTTAAAAAAAGTATCGCTAACATCATAACTCAAAAACAAAAGACAATCTAAAAGTGACAATTACAGTAAAATATGTATTTTTTAAAATAAAAATTGACGTGTTCGAAGATTTCTTTCAAAAACATTTGATAAAAGTTCTATTTCGATAGTTCCAGACTTTACACTCGCACTGTATAATTGAAGGCGATGATTATGATGCTCTAAGTTAAGACGACCGTAACGAGTGCTATATTGATGGTGCTCGTTTAAAAATTTGAATTTACTAATATTAGACTTAACATACAGTAAAATTTCTAGTATGTAGATACTAATAAGAGTTAAAATACTCTGATTGATGAAACTGGTTTTGCATGACTCCTGTCTCTGTAAATTAAATATATCGCATTACCCCAAAAAATGATACCCTATCTAAGAACTGATTCAAAGTTTGAATAATAAAAAGTTCTGCAAGTCTCGATATCACCAAAATGAGTAATTCTATTAAGAGCAAAGCAAGTGCTTGATAGTTTTTTACAGATAGCATTTATATAATCATTTCATTTTAAAGAGAAATCCAGATTAATGCCCAATAATTTAAAAATTTTAACATTTGTAATCGTTTTAGTTGATACTTCTAATGAAAGATCATGATTAGATTTGAAATTTTTTGTGAAAAATTGCATCATCATAGTTTTATCTAGATTGACCGTTAGCTCATTAATTTTTAGGAAGTTTAATAAATTTCTAAGTTCAAAGTCAGCTCTATCTACAAGATTTTCATCAGAATTTTCAGCAAAACAGGTACATTTACAGGTTAAGGCGGAATCGATGTCATTAATATATAGAAGAAATAGTAGTGGACCGAGACCGTTTCCTTGCGGAACCCCTACTTTAAGTGCAAGTTTTCCAGATTTTACCCCAGAAAAACTAACTAATTGTTCCCTATTCGACAAATAAGATTTTAATAAATTATTTATTTTACCACGCAGGCCAAATTTTTTTATCTTATGTAAAAGGATATCATGATTTACGCAATCAAACGCTTTAGAGAGATCCACAAAAACTGTCATTACCCGCCTGCTACTGTCTAGATTATCATAGAGATGTTTTCTAATAAACTAATAAGGGCAGTCTTAGTAGAGTGCTCTTCTCTAAAGCCATGTTGATTTTAGGAAAGTACACGATGTTTTCAAAAAATGTAATATACGAGATGCTATTATTTTTTCAATTATTTTAGAGAACGAAGATAACAATGCTATCGGTCGATAATTGGACAAATCACCCGGATCTCCCTTCTTATAAGTGGAATGACATTTGCAGTTTTTAGTACATCTGGAAAACAATCTTGCTTAAAACATTCATTAACTAAATGGCATAAAGGAGTTTTTATAAGCATTGTACATTTCTTAATGAGAGCTGTAGAAATACCATCAATACCACAAGTTGCTTTTGAATTTAGTGATGTAATAGTTGAGATTAGTTCACTCTTATCTACGTCGTGCAAAAACAGCGTTTTGTTTAAGTACGATTTATTTGCTACAAAAGATTTTGGATCGCTGTTTAGATCTAATTCTGATTTCAGCTTCACCGGTATACTAGTAAAATATTTATTAAACTCCTCGGCTATATGGAACGGTTCCCTAATATCAAGATTATTTACCTTAATGCTAATTTCAGATTTTTGGCCGATGTTACGACCTAAATTTTCATTTATAATTTTCCAAGTCGTTTTAGTTTTGTCAGAGGATTTTTTTATTTTTTCAGCAAAGTGTTTCTTTTTCGCAAAGCTTAAAACCCTTCCGTAAGTTTTTTATAATTGTTATAAAATTCTGTGGTAATTAAACTAATGTTTTTAAGTTTAAATCTTTTTTTAAAATTTGCAGCAGAAATTTTCAACCCTTTTGTAACCCATGGTTTAGTAGGTGTTTTATTTATTTTTAAAGAGGTCGTAAAAGATATATTAAAGTTATAAGTAATAATGTTTAAGAAGTGTGAAAATTTGGAATTAATATCCCTTAAATCGTACAATTGTTGCCAATCTTCTTTTTCAAGAAGCATAAGAAAATTTTCTGTGTTTCTTTGCGAAATAAAAACACCCTGACAAATAACGGAATTTGCTGTACAACGTTCTATCGGAAAACAAATTTTCTGAGTAGAGTGGTCGGAAAGTCCATTAAAAATTACTCTTTTTTCGGGAAGATTATTAAAATTTATGAAAATGTAATCTATTCCCGATCTGCTGTTTCTAGTTATTCGAGTTTCTTCCTGGAAAACCGATCTTAATCCAAAATAATTCATTACATCTAATAATGAACTTCGATTTTTTGAAATTAATAAATTATTAATGTTGAAATCACCACATATGACAATTTTATCCTTTTTATGTTTGCAGATAGAGTTTAAATATTCTTCTAATTTCCTAAGAAAGGTAATAGTATCGCTGTCAGGAGATTTATATACACACACAATAAGTAGGTTTACTTTGAAGAATCCTTTATCTAATAGAAGTGTCTGTCCGGGACGCCGTTTTGTCTGTCTGGGACGCAGTTTTGTCTGTCTGGGACGCCGTTTTGTCTGTCTGAGACGCTGTTTCAGCAGCCAAACCGTAAGAGATAGAGAAAAAAAGTTATGAAAGTTATATGTTTGGAATGGTCATGTCAGCTCAGGAACCGAATTTCAGTCACGTGACACTTCCGGTTTTCGAAAAATCACAAAAAGACCGTTTTTCAAATAGAACGCGTATTAAATAAACATGTTTCAGCAGCCAAACGGAGCTGCGACCCTCTGCGCCTTAAAACGTCGATCGGTTAGGCAACCACTTTGACAGCTTCCAGAATGTTCCGATGCCCTCTGCGCCTTCAAACCTCGATCGGTTAGGCAACCACTTTGACACCTTCCAGATGTGGGTACAGTTTTTATTTAATACGCGTTCTATTTGAAAAACGGTCTTTTTTGTTTTTTTAAATGAGACATTTGTCTCACTGGACTGCTAGTTTAATTTTAATAGAGGCAAATTAAAAAACTTTTTCTTCTCTCATATTATAAAATTTACTGTACTTGTTAGCAGAGTACTTGGATTTAGCATAAATGAAAATTCCGCCACATTTATAATTTGTTCTACAAAAATAGCTAGTAAGACTGTATCCAGGTATAGCAGAGAACCGAGTTTCATCATCTTTTAAAAAAACTTTCCGAAACACACATCACATCTACATCCTGAGTTAATAACATCATTTCAACTTGTTCAAATTTATTCTTAATACTCTACATATTTTGATGAATAACTGTAAATGTAAATTCGTTCGAACTTGATAGACTACTAGCAGTATTTAAGCGGATAATGTTTTTGTTATTTACAATTTGTTGCCTGTTGTGTTTTTCCCGAAAATTAAATTTATTCGTTGGATTAGGACCTATAAAAAACTACTGCACAAATTTGAGGAAACTTCTTCAGCCTCCGGTGCACTGGTTAAATCAGGATACAAATTCCCCGAAATGTTTTTAATAAAATATTTTGAGGTAATGGTACTATCATCACATACACTTTGATTTATTGGTGAAGTAGTTATGCTACTCCGTCCGTTACAGTTCCCATTCATTATACAGTCATCGGTTGGAATGATAAATGTTAAGTTACTTCTTACAAAATAATCACACCTATATTTAATTTAAAAAATCCATTTGATTAGTAACACTGTCTGCTAACATTTTGCTTAATTTATATTTACCGCGAATATTTAAGTGAAGACTATGTTCAGTAAAATCTGAGTCTTTAGTAAAAGAGTTAACATCAATAAACTTTATATGGGCTTTATTTTTTATCGCATTAAATAAAGCAAGATTAAGATGATAACTTAAACTATTCAAAATAGAGCGATTTTTCCAATACGGCACAGTAACAACTATAACATTTGTATTGCTAAGAGAACTCACGACGTTATTTAAAAAATCACTGTTAATGTTTTTGCCCTTTAGAGAATTGTTCGATCCCGCCATTATAGCTACGAAGTCTGTTTTTGTAAAGTCTAGCGTTAAAGATGCTAAATCACTAACCACATTTTCGAAATATGCGTTGGGTTTAAATATATATTGTGATTCAAAATTACTTGGCAATATATATTTTAAAAAATTTATGCACTTACGTCCATGACTGTCAGCAAGCATAAGAAATTTTGACTTGGAATGCGAAGGGATATCCGCAGGCTGGTAGCTCTTTTGAGAGGCTTCTGGGTTTTGTTTAGGATGTGGTTGAATACCGAATACCGGTATTAAAATTTTGACCCGGTATTGTAAGCACTAATTTGCGGCTAAAGGGGATCGCGCTTTTCCAACGCACCCCTTTCTCAGTATCGCGAATTTCTACATTTGATATGAGACCGACGGTGAAATTATGAATATCGGAAGCTATGTTTTGGCGCGCTTGGGTCCGTCATTGTAGCAACTAAGTGCCGGTACGTGCGCATGACGTCAACCCTTGAGCCACTGCGAAGAAGTTACCGTTTGCAGGGATTACCGCCACCCAACAGCAAGGAACAAATTCAAGAACGCCTTTAAACCTATGTTATTGACATTTATTTCTGAGTTTTTTCTGGGTTACTTACAGAAAGTGAGTGCATTTACCGCTAGTTAGACCTTTTTTTGTTGGCAACTGGCGATCACTTTGTTTTTGTTTTTAATGAATAAACTTAGGAGTCGCATCCTAGTCCTTACCTATGACCACAAAGTCCCGAGAACTAAGTTAGTTTAGGATGTGGTCATCTCTGGCGGGAGTGATAGAAGGGGGCATATCAATAACCTTAAATATTGTATATTATAAAGCAAGGTCATGGTTCCTCGATTAACATTGAGAAATCACATTTTTAGCAAGAGCAAATAAATTGGATTGAAACTGAGTAAGCTATATTGCCCGATTGGATGAAAGTTCCAAATGCCACTTGAGAATAAAATCTTGTTGTATAAAACTATACTTAAACCAGTTTGGACTTACGGTATCCAGCTGTAGGGAAGTACGAGTACGTCAAATATTGAAATCCTTCAACGGTTCCAGGAAAAAACGCTGAGAATAATTTATTGTCAACGCTCCATAATAGTTATATTAGCAACGAAGTGATTCATAGGGACTTAAAATTTAGTTATGTGCGCTAAGAAATCAGCCAGTTTAGTGCATCCTATCAGAAATGTCTGGAAGTGCATCCGAATGCGAATGCAGTGAACCTACTTGACAACAGCATGTAAGCCAGAAAACTTAAAAGGTTTAAACCCCTCTATTGGTTAGACTGATTCTGAAAACTTAATATAGAAATTTTCAGTTTTTATTGTGATTTTATTATAATTAGTCTGTTGCACTACTGTAGGTAACTGTAATAGTTTTGCCCATTATGTCAAGTTTGTTTGTCAATTCATTCACTTATTGTCCCCATAGGACAGATTGTAAATCATTTCTAAGGAGTTAAATAAAAAAGGCAATAATAATATTTTGTATATCAAGGCACTCAAGTTTAGCTTTTTATCACGAATGTGGATTTAGTTGCCGAGGCCCGTAGGGATAAATGAGGGATAAAAAGGAACTTCAGCGCCGAGGAGTACATTATGTTTTTGAATTGGATAAACAGAAAATCAGAAGAGATAGAAAGATACAAACAAAAACATAACATCAAACTTAATAAAAGAACAAAATACAAACTGTGAAATGAAATCAAGAGGGATGAAAAATACAGAAGGGAAAATGATGTATGAAGAAATCGAAGTGAATAGAATATGGAAAGAATACCAGCACAGTCTATTAAATACAGATACCCAACAAAATAAGCGAAAATAAACTCGAAAAAAAACCAGCGATTACGAAGAAGAAATTATAATTAACCAATTCTAGAAGAAGTGCGACATTGTCGCTGAACTACTAAAACATGGAGGCAAAGAACTACACAAATAGATCCACTCCCTGATATTAGATCTATGGAAATAAGAAGAGATGCCAAAAGAATGGAATAACGGAGTAATAATCCCTCTGTACAAAAAAGGTGATAAAGGGAACTCCTCAGACTAAAGATGTGTAACCTTATTGATAACGACATATAAAATATTCACTTATAATACCATGAGTAGTCAAAGTTATGTCGACTATTTTTGCGGTGGTGTCACGAATGTCCATTGCGCTATGGTACGATTAGGACGAGTGCGCTAGCATGAGTTCTAATTCCAAGCGCAATGGACATGAGTAGTGATACCACCGTAAAAATAATCTTCTTAACTTTGACTAAGAATGGTATTCGAGGGACTATTTAATGAACCAAACTACTTTTTCAAATTAGTTTTCAGTAAATCTAGCAACAAACTACGCAATTTCTATAGTAACAGAACACCAATATTGACTTTTTCTAATAAAAATCGCATTTGTTAAAAATATTCACTTGAATACCTTCTAGGAAGATATAACCACTGATATTTTTTTGATTGGTCAAGAAACGTCAGAATTCTGGATTTTCATTGGTCACTTTTTGACAGATGACAGGTGAATTGAATAGTCTCAAGAATTTTGAACAACAGACTAAAGTAATATGCAGAACCAATCACAGGTAACTATACCAACAAGGATTCAGATCAGGTCGATAAACCAACAATATTATCTACATAATGCAGCAAATTTTGGAGAAAGCAACGTAATTTGACATAAAGGTATACTTCGTATTTATCGACTTTAAGACCGCTTTTGATTCTGTAGATAGACAAAGAATGCAAGAAGTACTGGAAGACCTTGGGATTCCCTAGTAAATTTGATCAGAATAACACTGAAAAACACAGAAGCAGTTGTACAAGTAGAAGGAGCATACACAGATAAATTCGAGATAAATATGGGGGTAAAGCAAGGAGATATAGTATCAGCCACATTAATTAACCTAGTGCTTGAATGTATAGTCAGAAGAGCAGACCTAGACGGTACAATAATTAGTCGCGAAGCACAGACAATACAATAGGATATGCAGACGATTTAATGATAATTGCCTGGTCCAGAAATAAACTAAGGAATAAAATCGAGAGTATAGATAAGTAAGCAAAAAAGTTTGTCCAAAACATTAACGAAAACAAAACCAAGTACATGCAGCTAAAAGGAAATAAAGAAAATATAGGAAATGCACTACAAGTAGGAAGTTACAGTTTTGAAGACACATACACATTTAACTATCTAGGCAGAATGATCAGCATACGTGAAGAATGAAAATTGAAAGACCGCATTCAAAAGGGAAACGAAGCTTACTTCACCAATAAACCACTTCTAAAAAGTAAAAACTTCAGTAAAGTCACTAAAATTAAAATTTACAGACACTGATGAGACCAATTGTAACTTATGCAGCTGAAACAGTTACACTAACAAAGAAAGAATAAGAAAAATTAAGATGTTAAAAAAATCTTGAAAATAATATGCAAGATAATGAATCAAGGCAAATGATGAACTACGAAATAGAAAAAAAATAAAGGGGAAGACATAGTACTGTTCGTAAAAGCGCAACGATTAAAATGACTAGGTTACATCATGAGGAGCAGCCCTGACGACCCTATAGTACAAATTACGGAATGGAAACCGATAGGAAATAGAAGAAGAGGCAGATCTCGAATTAGATGGTGGGATGCGGTAATGGCAGCCATAGTGACAATGAGGATCAGAAACTGGAGGGATGCATGTGAAGATAGAAAAACACGGAGTACTTTATAACTCGACATGTGATTGGAGATGAAACGTGGATCCACCAATAGTACCCCGAAATGAATCAAAAGTCATGCAATAAAGGCATGCTTAATACCCATCTCAGCAAAAATGTAAGCCATAAGCGTAACTGAGACGCCAATGGTCAATTTTTACTTCCCTAATCTAAGAGACTACAGAACTATTGTAATCGTGAAAAATCACCTTCCGATATTTCTTCAGATCTTCACGTTTCAGAATCCCTGGGTCGCTGTCTGTCACTTTGTTGGGGGAATAGCTCAGAAACAATTTTTTGAAGGAAGACAATATCTTTCATGCGGTATATATGCTTACCTAGTTCGAAATCAAATATAATGCCGATCAAATATATACAAAGTCAACACCTTAAAAACTAAAATTTCTATTTTTGCTTTAACTGAGAAATAGATAAAAGTAATTATTTGTACATAGCTTAGGCTTTACCCTTTACGAAAATGGCACCTAGCAGATACATAGTAATTGTTTTAAAAGAGACACAAATGAGCAACTTTCAGGGCGTCGTATATAATGCAGCCGCGAGCACAAATGCGAGCCGTTCCTTTGTGACCGAACGGTACTAAGGGGAGGGTTGCGCCCGGGCTGCTACTAATCGTTGAGATTGCTCTCTCAGGCGTTAATATCGCGCTGTGTTTGAATCACAGCCGGTGTAATATCTTTTATTCGCAATCACATTGTAATGTGTCAATTTCATGACATGACAACAGCTGGGAACTAGATGATTACTTGAAACTAGCCAGGAAATTATTACATACCCCGAAAAATATTACATACCTGAAGAGTAGGGTGTTTCCATGGTAACAAAACATTGAGTGGGTTGTTTTCATGGTAACAAAAATATTAGCTACATCAAGATATCTATTATTCAGAATTCAGTTGTACTTATTTTTAAAATTAGATGATTGCAAATAAAATAGTATACATACCACGGTGGAAAGTTTCATCCTTGTCTCGAGATAAAGTTAACCTCGACGCTACGCGTCTCGGTAAACTACCTAATCTCTCGACAGTAATGAAACACTTCCCACCTCAGTATGTAATATACTATTTATTTGCAAATTAATGTAATTTTTATTACCAAGTGATTCACTTAATTGTTTCAGTATCATTAGAAATGTTACGATATTTTTACCACTAGTTTCCTCTGATTTTCCAAAATGTTTAGTGGCATAACTTCCACTTGCGAGGGATATTACAAGTTTTTTGGAATTGGCAAGGGCTACTCCAGATGGATTATGTGCCAGTCAATACATTAGGCACAACATTTGAAAAAGATTGGAGAGTTACTTTAGTAGAAACTTTCCTCGCTAGTAGAAGTTTAGAAATTACAAATTCCGCAAATATCAAAGGAAAACAATAGCGTTTAAAATTATGTACAAAATAGATACAATATGTTTAATAATACTGAACAAGTAAAAGAAAACACTGAGTAATGCCCATTACATCATTTACGATGTTCACCCTGTATCTATTGAGTTCCATTTTTATCAACAGTAAAACCTGAGTCATGTGCAAATTATTACTTTGACCTTTTCCTGAGTTAAACCAAAAATAGACATTTTTTTTTTATGATGCTCACTTGTATATATTTTATCGAAAGTATATTCGGTTTTGCGTCAGGTAGATATATAATTCGCCTGCAAAATATCGTCTTCTTCCAATAAATAGTTTTTGAGCTATACCGCTAACAGACAGATGAACAGACGGACACAGACGTGTAGAATTGAGAAAACATCTTTTTCGTCATCTAGGGACCCTGAAACGTGCAGATCTGAACAACTCTCGGAAGGTGATTTTTTCACGATTAAAATACTTCCTTCGTCTTTTAAATGAGGGAAGTAGAAATGTGCAATGCAATAAAGAAAAGAAACGTGGAAAACTGTCCAAGGGGATTTTCCCACTTCAAGACCCCACTCTACAAGACCAGAGCTGCACAGTATGCTCTGAAAGAATGCGGGCGCCACCAATTTAATCGTCACCGCTATAACCGGCGCGGCACCTGGCTACTAGAGACTTCCTTATTCTGAAATATCAAGAACGATAAACGCCTTTTAAAGTTGTAACAGCAGCGTAGTTTGCAGTTTAAGATGATTTTTTGCGGGGTTGCTTCGCTGAAAGAGAAGTGGGGCAAATGCACTGCATTTAAATAGGACTATATGAGAATAATAATAAATACATGTAATTGCCGTTAGTTGTTTCAATACCCTACTTATACCTTGAACGTCCTTCATATGTGTATAATATTAAATATTACTGAAACTTTAGTACCTACTCATTTCGTAGCGCTGACAGAACGAGTTCTCAGAAAGTGCTCCTCTATACCGTGTATGACGCTGCATTTACATTTCTACGGCATTTGTCATACACAAAAATAACATCGATTTTTTCTTCGGTTGTTAACATCACTTAAGTTTTATTATTTAAGTCATATTACTGATGTCCTTACACCGTGCTGGTGTCTAAACGTACAGCTCTCTGAATTGACTGCCAACAACTCCGATCAAGTCTTTTAGCTAAATATTGGGTATCTGTGTTGCAAAAAATTTACCGAGCTCTGTAGTTTAGTGGTTAGCACGTCTGCTTAGCATTCGGGAGGTTATGGGTTCGATTCCTGCGACCGTCTGCTCTGAATCAGGTTTTTAGGTGGTTTTCCTGAGTCAACAGAGTACTTTCTCTGAGGCAAATGCTGTGGCAGTATTTCTCCAGCTTTCTTGGTCTTTCTTCCATTCTCCACCCCTACTTTCTCTCATCCATCCTATAACTCCCGTTCTTGGCTCAAGAGGGAAGCAAGGTTCCTATAGCAGCCCGCCCCCGCCCCCAGTTGGGGAATTGAATTGATCTTGAACGCCTTCCCAAAATGTTAGTACGTTTCGTTGCAGTCTCAAGATGTAAGGGACCTCTTTTGTTATTTTACCGAGAACTCGTATAAGATATGATCCAACCATTATCTCACTTCCTCTACATTTTATACTTACATATTTATAATTAAATTTGTTAACCAACGAAAGCATTACTATCAGTAAAATGATTTTAAGTCACGAGAGTTCCTTCTGTTGATAATTATGTTCTCTAGCAATATGGTAAATTTGGGCCTACGCATTTGCTTATTATTTAGCTAAGATTTCATACACGATGCGCTATTCATTATCCTAACGAAGCCCTGAAATGGGATATACAAAGAGAAATGTGTACTTGTATGTGACATTAATTATTACTGCTCTTATGTAGTACACTTTTGTAATACATACTGTTCTATAAAACTTAAAAGCGATACATAATTAAAGCAAGTTCATTAGTAATACATCGTATACGCAGCTGATGATTTCACCATTTCATACGAGGAGCGTTCAAATATAAATTATAATTAAACGCTCTTAATAATAATATTTATTCAAAAACATATACAAGGAGTTTAATGTATATCATGTCATCATTCTACTCAGTTTCCCTCTCTTTTAATAAACTGTTGCCATCTTTACGAAAGTTTCTGTATTCCACGAGAAAATAATTCTTTTGGCTGCTGTCACACCCATTCCCGAACAATTACGATGACTTCTTCATTACAACGAGGTATTTTTCTCCTAGAAACTTTTTTAAGGGTCCAAACAAATAAGAAATTGATTCAGCAAGGTCCGAAATGTATGGTAAATGGGGCAGCATGGTCTATTTCAATTTTTGAATCGTAGTCAGCGTGTGAATAGCGAAATGGGGTCGAGCATTATCCTGTAAAACACAGACAGAGAGTTCGCGTTTTTTTCAAGTTACCCGTACTGATATTTAATGCAGAAGAAACATTCTTCACTGTAATTCAACAATCGTTTCAAATAAGTGAATTTTACTCTGTCAGCATTCTCTTCTGTTGTCAATGTTTTTGGACGGCAAGAATGCGGTTCATTCTGCACCTCTACAGCCGTATTTAAACGCGTTACTCCTTTTGTAAACGCTTATGTCTGGTAGTGATTGCACATCAAACTGTTTTTTAACTCTTACACACATTTCTTATGGTTTGATATCCTCGATAAGAAATTTACTAATAATGCGTTGTTCGACGCTTGAATGCACTCCCACTTCACCCATGCTTGCCAATTGAACAATAATAAACTGTGACGACTTAACGACTGAATGAAGTTAGTACTTGTTCCAGAGCATTAATTAATGTATACAACTTCTATGCAGGTTTTTGTCTTTTGGCGTGCAAATCAAATTATAATTCATATTTGAACGCTCCTCGTAGTTATTATACAAAGTAAAATTTCACTGTATGCATTTTTGAATTTGCTAGATTTATATTTTAATATTAAGTATTGGTTACAATTCAGACAATCTATTTCGTAATTAATACTTAGAGTTTTTTCTTCAAACATAACTTTGAATTCAAAATACGTACCGTACATATATAACGTATATAAAACACATATTTCTGCTACTATGCAACATTTGTAATGTTTGTAGAAATTTTGATATAATGGAATTATTGTAAGTGTGAAAACTACAATAAATGCGAGTAAGTGAATCTGTAGAAAATTTATAAAAATCTAATTTAGGTTAAAAATCTCAGCTTCAAATCAGGTTATTCACTTCTAGAATAAAAACTATATTCAGAGGTATTATCGTATGCAATATATAATTTACCAAAATTCTTACAATCATAATTTTTTATTTGAATATAAACAGCAGAACTTTTAAGGTAGTTCAAAGCTACGTTCACTTTTAATGTAGTATATAGGGGCTAAATTGAAACGAAAATTACTAAGGTTTTGCTATGTTAATTTGATATGTTATATTAGAGATCGAAATTTGAATGTGCGGGCTTAAACAATATTTTCGTTTTAGTAGTAACCAGGGTGTAGAATTGGTAGACAGAGTAATTAAAAGAATTTATCGAGCAGGTTACAACGGAATGCGCAAAAGTTTAATTTCAAGTTGTGGGATTTTGCTGGACCTTCATTTTACTGACTTTCTGTTTTTACAGAACGCAGAATGCAATATATTGCCTCTGGCAATTTTATAGATTTCTGTATACCACGTCTACTGTTAATACCTTTGTTGTGTGAATAAAAAATATGTAACAATCAATTCATAGCTATTAAGAATAATTTAATGAAAATAACAAAGCAGTGTATTTAATTACGGACTACACGCAACGTGACTGTATGATGGTCATAATTGTGTGTTCTTCATCTTAAAAGTGTATATTACTATGAAGGATGATTTATTATAATCAAAACAAAAGTAGGCAACTGTAAAAATATAATAAAAACAAATAAAGTATAAAAAAAGACAAACAATTCCAGGTTAATACAAGCTATATTACAATGTATTGTTCTGCGGTTACAACTCGAAACGCACTAGGGTACTGTAGACGCAGCCAGTAAAGAGAAAAAGTTGTACGTCGCACAGCAGCTGCTGTACAAGTGGGGTAAAGAGTACATTCCGGTTCAACATGTGCCATCGACGTTAAAGTCACTTACATTCTGTTTGGGCACTTCATTCCATGTAGGAACATGGCCTGAGACAATGCGAGTTAGGGTCGCCGAAATATCTCTTTCCGAAAACCAGTCATCTGGCACACCATTAACGGCTTACTGGGTGATGTGGTTCATAATTAGGAAAAATAAATAACTTAGGAAATGCATATAAAACAAAAATGTTTATTCTGCAGTACTTAGTTGCATTGTTTTGTACGTGTACAAGGTACTCAATTTATTTGTTTTTTCTATTTCTTTTACTAGCTCCGGTAGAACATTCACTCTTCAATCAGGTTAGGTTCACGCTTTATAAAATATAATTATGTATTTGCATTTATTAATCTTTGCTATCGTCTTAATAATATGGTAATTATATCATATGACACCTTTGTCAACTGTCAAAGTCTAATTATAAATATGAAAAGTAAACAAAACTAATATTTTTTAGAGTTAATATTGTTAAATACTGATAAATAGTAAGCACTTCCTGTCAATATCTTATTCGCTCACTTTTATAACTTATTAATGTTTATTTACATATACCTGTGATTACTTTCATTTACGTGCCTTGACCAGATGTCCCTGTCCAGCCATGTACATGCAAGCTACTTATTCCAGTGCTCTGGAACGGCTAGGTAAATAACGCTCATATCAACCATTTATAACAGCCGCTGTTACTAATTGCCCCATTTGTAAAGGGTGTTTTTTTTAGAGTGGGAGAACTTTAAATTGAAATAAAACACAGAAAAATGTTTTTAATATCCATGAAATTGGCTTTATTTGAAAGATAATTTTATGGCATTTATGTTTGAATATGATTTCGGGCATGTGACCGCCGCGGCTGGCGTGTACATGACGTAATCTGGAGGTCCAATTTTCACACACTCTTCGCAGTAAATCAGGCTGTATTTCGGCAATAACGCGTCGAATGTTGGCTTCCAAGTGCTCAATTGTTTCCGGTTTATCGACGTAGACATACGACTTTACATATCCTCAAAGAAAGTAATCGAACGGCGTCAAATTGTACGAAAGAGGTGGCCAATTAACAAATCCACAAAATGGATCCACGAAATGGATCTGTTAACTGGCCACCTCTTTCGTGCGTTTTGACGCCGTTAGATTATTTTCTTGGAGGATATGTAAAGTCGCATGTCTATGTCGATAAACCGGAAACAATTGAGCACTTGGAAACCAACATTCGACGCGTTATTGCCGAAATACAGCCTGATTTACTGCGAAGAGTGTGTGAAAATTGGACCTCCAGATTACGTCATGTACACGCCAGCCGCGGCGGTCACATGTCCGAAATCATATTCAAACATAAATGCCATAAAATTATCTTTCAAATAAAGCCAATTTCATGGATATTAAAAACATTTTTCTGTGTTTTATTTCAATTTAAAGTTCTCCCACTCTAAAAAAAACACCCTTTAGTTGCAATGATGAACCAATCTCTGCAATATGCTGCACAGCAGAAACCACCTTATTTAAATATTCGACAAATGCTCCAATCGGCAACCCAAACTGCTTAGATGAATAGAATTCTGATCCAAATCGACTCCATGTATAGTTGTGTTTACTCCAATCCTTAATCAAATCACAAGGATGATCTACACTGGAAAACTAAAGACTAGCTATCCTCTGTAATCTCAAATAGCGACTTCACCGTAGCTTGCATCAAAATCACCTCGTACTACATAGCACCAACCTCCAACATCAATCAATGGCTCCACCACAGTTAAGCTTTCAACACATCCAGTTGTTTATGGACCAACGGCTATTCTGCTGATCGTAGCTGTTCACCTACTTCTTGCAATATCATTATTTTAATTCTTCCACCAGAAGTCGTTTGATAACTTTTTAATATTATAGTTTGTTTAAATTTCTTACTTTGAATTCATTTATTGTAATTGTAATCACTTACCCCCTTTTATAATATTTAAATTATAAATTTCATTTTAATAGGGGTTTATTTTCAATTTTTGCTTATTACAAAATTTTACATGTACATTTTTCAAAAATTTGTTGTAATTTTCTTAATTAATTTTTACCATAGTAATCTCTATTCATACATTTTTGAAAACTATCACTCCTGGATTAATTACATTGCAAATTATCTAAATTAGTTTGACATATCATGTGATTTTTTAAAATATTTATGTTGCTTAGGCCTTTCACATTTACACAAACTATCTTATAGCTTGTTCTAATTATTATATAATATCAATTATGACTTGTTCTCTGATATTGCCAAATAACAATCTTTATTACTCCAAATATCATATTTTAATTCATATGTTAGAACCTTTTTCTCAGAATATTAATTGCTTCACCGGATCTGAATTAAGTATGTATTTCATTAAATAAATTTTAGATAGCTCTCCTGTTATTTTTATATTAAGTTCACCTTTTATAAAATATAATGTTTTAACATTTGGGTACTTTATCATTACATAATTAATCTTGAGGTATGATATCCATATATATAATAGACTTGTCTGTCCGTCCGTCCGTCCGGGACGCTGTTTCAGCAGCCAAACCGTAAGAGATAGAGAAAAAAGTTATTTAAGTTATATGTTTAGAATGGCCATGTCAGGTCAGGAACCGAATTTCAGTCTCTAACACTAATTATTATCTTAATTATACTAATCCGAACTTTTTAGGTTAGATTCTAGGCAAATTTTATCAAGGCGAATGCGACTGGTAGTTTGCTACCAACAATGACGTCATATACGTACGTGTGGTGAATACGCGTTCTATTTGCAAAACGGTCTTTTTTGTTTTATTAAATGAGACATTTGTCTCACTGGACTGCTAGTTTATTATTATTAAATTAATTATTAGTTTTGAGGTACGATATCATAACAATATCATAGAATCTTTACTTAGTCCGATCAAATGGTGCTCAAAAAGGGGCGAATAAAGGAACGTTTTGTTGGTGTTTTGATATTTGGTTTTTATATATGTTTTTTGGGTCGCTGTACTTACACCAATATTAGGTTTGCTAACAAACATTTTGACCGGAAACACGTTCTTAAGCGCAAACGGTGTAAAAACCGATTTTTTTGTAGTTTTTCTAAAATTACCCGACAGCTATCCATTTTTCGAAAATATTGAACCTATATAAAATGAAAGAATATACAATTTCCTACATTTTATGTACTTGAGGTTTTTTCTCCGACCAATACTTCGGCCGCGAGAGCGCCGCGAAGTTGTAGTCCAGTCAAATGGTAGGAAATAGGGACAAGGTGGAGTTTTGATAATTGGTTCCTATATGTTTTTTTGGGTCACTGTACACGAATATCAGGTTTTCGAACAAGAATTTTGACCGCAAACACGCTTTTTAAGCAAAAACGGCTTAAAAAACGAGATTTTTTTAGTTTTTCTGAAATTACTCGAAAACTATCCAACTTCATAAATGTTGAACCTATATGAAATGAAAGAGGATAACATTTCCTACATTTTGTGTAGGTGAGGGTTTTTCTTCGATCAATCGTTCAGCGGCGAGAGCCTAGCGGAATTATAGTCTAGTCAAATGGTAGAAAATAGGGAAAAGTTTTGGAGTGTTGATATTTGGTTTCTATATGTTTCTTGGGTCACTGTAAGCGAATATCAGGTTTGCCAACATGTCATTTATGAAGTTTCATTTCATATACCATTTCTGATTTACGAAAAATGGATAGTTTTCGAGTTACTTTGAAGTAAACTGATATTCGAGTACAGCTACCCAAAAAGAATATAGGAACCAAATATCAAAACTTTCCCCTATTTTCTACTGTTTGACTGGACTATAACTTCGCGGCGCTCTCGCTACTAAACGATTGGTTGGAGAAAAAAGGCTCAAGTACATAATGTAGGAAATTTTATCTTCTTTCATTTCATATAGGTTTAACATTTACGAAAAATGGATAGCTTTCGGGCAATTTTAGGAATACTAAAAAAATCAGTTTCTTACACCGTTTTTGTTTGAAAAACATGTTTCCGGTCAAAATTTTTGTTGGCAAACCCGATATTCATGTATAGCGACCCAAAAAACATATAGGAACCAAATATCAAAACTTAACCAAAACTTTTCCCTATTTTGTACCATTTGACTGGACTACATTATCTAAAATGACATAAAGCTGTCGTCACATTTATTTCGTTCTTAATCTTACAGTAAACGATTACGCTTAAATAAAATTTACCCTCGATTTCGCAGGCTTTTACGGCCATTGTCATTAAGTAACAAACGACTTCCGGGATTGGACCGTCTCATTATTAAGGTCCAATCCTGGAAATCGAAATTTAAAATGTACCTTCATTAACTATACCTTTATTTAATTATTTCAGACATTGTCGCCTAAGATAAACGCTCTTGTATTTAATAGTGTTCGTATAAACACTCAAAATATTTTTGACTGCTTTTACATACGATGTCATGTAAAATTGTAGCGGAAACATTCTTAAATAGGTTGAATAATAATTAGCTAATAAATATAATAGAGCCAGAAAAATAAACATATTAGTTAGGTACGTCACAATTTTTTTCCAGATTTGTTATTTGAATTTACGATGTTTCAAATAAATGAATTCATAAGCGTATTTTGGAACAACAGAGTTACGTTTATAAACTAAAAAGAAGTAGGCAGGATACTTTCTGGGAGTCTTTTATAATTTAACATTAATTCTCCTGTGGCGTTTCGTTTCCTATCCAAAATACGTTCGCACTCGGCAAGTAAACCTTTTAACATTTAAAGAATTTCCTCGGGGAGTTAGACTATTCTTTTAAGATACGATGAATAGCTTTCTTCCTGTTCTTTCTTAATATATCTGTTAAAAATACTCAAGGCTTTAAAAATAGCTTATAATTTTATTATTTTATAGCAGTAGGAATTCGGAAAACACTGCGTGCGACGGCACACTATATTTACTTTTATCACTTTGAATTAGCCGATTATTTAATCATCTGCTAATATTCGTATGTATATTTGCATTGAAATGCGTTGCACATACATTTTACAATATTGGATTGAAGCATTTTTTGGTAAAATTGTTAGATTGAATATCTTGTTTTAGGCACACCGAAATGATTTTCAAAAGCATGAATATTAGTCGAACGTTACCGTTTTCAATTGATGTCAATATAATGGTCAGACATGTAATTAAATCATGTGTCCGATATTTTGGTCAATAAGGAATATAATGGATTTGTTCACCGAATTAAGAACATTCTTCCTATATAAAGCAAGGACTTGCTCCATGCAATCTCCAAATTGCGGCTGCTATTAAATTAGTGCATTCAATTAAGTATCAAAGTTGCTGAAAAAATTCAGAAAACCTGAGCTTCACCGCTAGTTGGATCTAGTTTATCTTTCTGCTCAGATTCCTTAGTTGGTCATTTTCTATTTCCATATTGTGATATACTGACTGATTTTTTTCGTTTAATAAATAAATTTTAAAGAACTAGAGCTTAGTGTCATTTCTAATATCTGGGAAACTTACTTTTAACATGGTTTTTCATTACATTTCCCTTACAGATGGTAGACATTCATTAGAACTTTAGTTGCTCACAAAATCCGCATGATGCTATTTTCAAAACCTAAAAGGCGTAGTTTATACATAACTGAAAGTGCAAAACATATTTTGGACAATCACCTGCCACTGGGGATTAGAAGACTGACTTAAGTCCCTTGATATAAAATATTACTAATGCAGTTTCATTCAAGAATATGGTTTTGAGTGATCCGGGAAAATCAGAACCACTGAGGTATCTTTCTATACAGACCAGCGGCAATGTTTTTCTATTTTTTGAAGATTAATTATTATAACTGCTAAAATATTTTTATTATTTTATTTGTGCTATTGGTGTTATCACCGGATTTGTAAATTTATTAGAAAGTATATCATTGATGGCAGCCGATCAAGGAATATCATCTACATATGATCAAGCTACCAGTATTGCAGGTAAATCAGAAATAAAATTTCATTTTGGTAGAACTGAATGTGGCTTTTTATCATAATAAATCTTATACCAAATATGAAACGAAGAGTCACAGCGCAGAGTTTTGTTATTATTAATAAAAATCTTGTATTTTCAAAAACTTCAAAGTTGACACTGTCAAAACGAAGAACTTTTGGATGTAGGTAAGTTTGATTCTACCGGTGTTTCAATACGCTTCAGAAACCTGGACTGTTCGTACAGCTGACCGACGAAGGATAGACGCATTTGAAATGTGGATCTGGCGAAGAATGCTCCGTCTACCGTGGACAGCACGCAGAACATATGTATCTATTCAAAACAAAAATTATCATTCATTATATACAGTAGAATATTTACATTTGTTGGACATATCACGCTCGGAGAGAATTTGGAAAAACTTTTAGTACAAGGAAAGCCCGATGGAAAACGTAGGCGTGTCAGATCACCAAGTAGATGGATGGACACGGTAGAGTTGGTATTGCAAGTTAATGATGAGCAAGCCGTCAGATGCACCGCTAATAGACAAAAATGGCGTGAAGCAGTAAGAAGAGCAAGTGCAAACGAATAAAATAATCCATAATCACCAAACATCTGACAATAAGGAAGGACTTTAGGAGAGAGGAGTTTGATTATTTTAGTTTGTTTTGACTCCATGAACCATTTTGTGTAGAGGATTCTGATATAGCCTGTATATTGTGAATGGTTCAAAGACATTAAAATGAATATATACGTAAAATTATTATAATACATATAATATAATATTGGCCGCCGAGACTTCTAGTTGTTTTAGGAAAAAACAACATTTTGCAGCATTCTGATTGTTTCTGGGGATGTTTCTTACAGGTACCTTTTGGTACCTTGAAAAGTTCAAAGTTCACAATCATATATTTAATATTTTTATCCAATACCTCTCAATAAATACCCCATAACTATAGCAATTTTAACAGTCGCAATATCAGTGTTACACATAAGTGACTTTTTGATTACCATAACTCAACTTGTGAGTTTTGGTTTAGACAATAATGCTTAATACCATCTGTTTAATCTCGAATTAAACAGCTTTAAATTCCATGTCAAATTTAAGAAACAGTGTAGTGTATTTATAAGTAGAGTATTTAAGGGGACATTCTCCTTTCGTTCCTTTTTCGTTCTTAACTTGGATTTGGCAATATGTTTAATCTCGAATTAAACAGACTAAATTTTAGTTCCAAAATTTACGAAATCCAGTTCATAGGTTTAAAATGCATTTCTGATTTCATAAGCAGCAAGTTTAAACGCCGCACCTACAATTAAGCATATTGCATTAAGGCACGACCTAGAACCAAGGGTTCAGTGTAACATACTTGCAGATAAAGCGGAAATAAAATTGGCTTAATGCTGACATATGTTATGAAATGTTATATCGTCACAGTAAATGTCTTCGTAACCACACTATTTGTTAATAAACTACACTTATAGTAGCAGCTCTCAAGATGCTGAGGATTGTTCAACTGGAGAGGTAAGAGCGATGTCGGACGGCTCTCCAGGCTACCTCCTTCTGATGCTGTTGGAGGTCCAACCGAGAAATCTGCAAATCCTCGAAGTGGTTCGATTGCTGCAATACTGGCTTCTCTGCTACATCTCAAAACAGATTCGGGTTACCGTGTCCTTGAATTTGTTGCTAATTGGTTGGGAACATCCCGCCAACGTCACTCTGCTGCCTCTTCCTTTGGAGACAAACAATTGAGTTGACGCCGCGTACTCCCGCCTTATAAGGGCGAATACGACAATTAATATCACTCTTGTCGAGGTCAGCTGTTTTAGAAGGTGCCCCATCGGTGTTCCACATTGCGTGTCTTTGGTGAATTCTCTCGCTCACTTTGATAAGCCGTTTGCTTGATTCCATCCTCTACTAAGGGCTAGGTGCTTAGCATCGTGTTTATCGTTTTCTGAACTTCTTGCTGCTATTTCTTGATGCCATCCTCCACTAGGTGCTAAGTTTTTAATGAACTCGGAGGGTTTCTTGTTTGCGGCAGTTATTGCTGCAACTTTCTAGTTCCACCTTCCACCGAGTGTCAAGTTTTAGTGAACTCGGAAGGTTTTTCGTTTGCTGCAGTTATTGTTGCTATTTCTGGGCTCCATCCACCGCTAGGAGCTGCTGTAGAAGCATCTGGAGGACTTCCAACGATTTGTTCGTGGCCTGCAATTTTCTTTTCTTTGTGTCCATCGATTTTGTGAATGGAAATTTCGTGAATGCGGACTTCGTGAATGAGGACTTTGGAAACTCTATGCACTTGGTAATTTTCTTGTGGATGAGAAAGTGCTATTTTTCATGTTCGATGATAGCTGGACGTTCAACTCCCGTATTCTTTATCTTGGCTGCTGCTATTGCTCGTTCTTCCGCTGTAGAATCGATTGTTGATAGTTGTTCCGCCTGCTGGATTGTTACTCCTTGGATGAATCCATTGGATGTGGGATGAGTCTTTTTGACAGTCTCAATAAGTTTTTCTTCGCATACCTGATCTTCTGGGAAAAGTTTTCTTCGAGTGGGTACTTCTTTCTTGGTTCCACCATCCACCGGGTGTCAAATTTTTAGTGAACCCGGAGGTTCCGGCTCGAAGGACCATGAACAGAATTGCCTGGTGGCTGGATCAGATTTCTGTTACTTGCACTGGTTCTTGTCCCAACGTTTTGAGCACAAAGGGTAAAACTGTACCCTTGTTTTAAGGAAATGTAGTCAATAGCACTCAAAGGGTCTAGGGTATTTGTGACTACCTTGAAACACAGCCTCACGTTTCATAAGTTTATGGCTTGGAAGGGTAGCATTGATGTAAATGAAGTAAACTATAATAGTCGATTGATTTTATTACAAAAATAAAGTCCTATATATACAAACATAATTGCTTAGTTACTACGATTTCAAAGTACAAAGTATATTTACTGTGACGATATAACATTTCATAACATATGTCAGCATTAAGCCAGTTTGTTACACTGAACTCTTGGTTCTAGGTCGCGCCTTAACGCAATATGCTTAGTTGCAGGTGCGGTATTTAAACTTGCTGCTTATGAAATCAGAAACGCATTTTAAATCTATGAACTGGATTTCGTAAATTTTGGAACTAAAATGTAGTCTGTTTAATTCTAGATTAAACACCATCTGTGGGCTGATGACACCTGGCAGCCGAAAAGGTTAAAACAAACAGGTACTGGGATTTCAAACAAAAAAAATGATTTTGATGCTTCTTCTGCGTTTATTGAGAGGTGTGGATGAAATGTTGTACTGCACTCGTAGCATACGAGAGAAAATTAGCCCACGCGGCTTATGGCTTCGTAGAAAAAACATTTTCTTTAGTGGGTAATATCAACATAACACTACTTGTATTGTAAATAACTATAATTGTTGAAATACCCGCAAGCAATTTTGTAAAAATATATAAAATGATGTAATTCAAAATAACCGAAATTGTTTACATGTCCTCTTCTCAACTTTCGACCTGAACATCTGACATTCAAGCTTCTGTTCCATGCTCCAAAGTGTTGTTTATGGACTGCGTCTGACAACATCCAAGCATGGGTAAGTCCCTGGAGCAAAAGGTATGCAGCGTAAGTTGTAGTTTATTTAATCTAGACCGAGAGTACCACATCTAGTGACGTTCCAGTGATTATTATTACTCTCATATGGGTTAAATAACGATCTGATTCATAAGACAGTTGTAATATGTACTATATATTTGTTATTGAACCCACATTCAAGCTCATTTGGAGGCGTACGAAAAGTGAGTGATTATACTAATATTAATTTTAAATATCACGTTTTCTATTTTATTACTGCTAAATATTTTAATATTAATTATAACGTTAAATTAAAGGGATTTTCATTATTGAAGTTACAATATTATAAAATTCTGTTTAAGAAATGTAAGTTGATAATTCGATTTGATCAATGTATTATTGTAGATTCTGATGAACTTAGGCGAACATTGGTTATGCCTCAGAACAATATTACAGAAGAATAAGCTTCATTTATATACTGCAAGTTTGTATAGCTAAGTCTCCCTAAAAACGATACGTTATACCCACAATTTCATTTTATAGTGTATAAAGAAAGACTTAATCGAAAGTAGCAGATTAAACTGCCCTTCTGTTTGTGTTTTCATTAGAAATGGCCGATAAAATATAGGAAATATGAGACACTTACCAACTCTGAGACAATCGAGAACAGCGTCGCAGACGGGTAAACTAACAACCAATTAGGAATGTCGCGGAAAACAAACACAAATTAGAACCCAAAAGGGAAAATATTTGCTCAATTAACTTAAGAGAATGGATACGGTGTCAATTTCAATTGTTTTCACTCCCCTTTTATCTTTCGCTAACCTACTTTGGCTTTATGCATTTACATTACTGACAGCTATCTACTTCTGATTTCCATTAATATTGGATACTGTTGCGAGTATCGATGACAGGGCACGACTGGGCTGTTATACAACTTACAATTTGTGTTATTTCTGTGTGTTTGAGAGTTAAATAAAGCTTATGTTAACATGAACTTTTGCTCTCTGTAAGTGCAATGCCCAATATCAGGCGCTGGCCGCCATTTTTCTTGGTTTTGTGCTGTGCTTAATACGTCTTCTGCAGTTAGACTTGACCATTGGCCGAGTTTAATTAATTCAATTGATTATAGTAGTATACCCTCACATTCTCTTATTTACGAAAAATTGAGAGAACAGTTAGTTATCATTACAATAATTTCGTAAGAGATGGAATGGAAGGTAGACATCATCTTGATTAGATCAGCAAAATAATACAAACATAACATATAATATTAAATAACATTAAATATCAAATGGGTTGTCTGTGAACGTATTGTATATAACTTTGATAATAAAGATAAATGCGTCTAATATTTCTAAATTACAACTGATTTCGTGTAAGATTGTTTTACAATTATTATATTCTTCGCCCCACGAAAAACAAAGTTTTGACTTTAAGTTATTATTGTATGACACCCAATAGGAACAAGGCTTGTTATGCTCAAAATTATATGATAAAACTCAAATAATATAGATAACTCCTATATAAATACATCTAATATAAACGTACACACTTTGTACCAAGTTTACAGCCGGTTTCAGTTATGTTCTGTGGTTTCAGCGTACTATCCCTTTGCAAAAATCATTTCCCTAATTAACGTATTTGAGTTTGGTGTAACTATACACACTAGCTAACCAATTTGAAGTTTTGAGACGATTTTCTTATTTTTAGATTACAAATTATAAACATGTCGTTTACACCTGAACTAGATGCTTTTATTCTAATGGCTCACTTTCGCAGTGGAACCCGAAATCCGCATGGTTCATGGTCATATTCTATTCAGTCATTCATCGAACTATTTACTGAGGCGTTTCTAGGTGTGCGATGTTTTTACTCACCATAAGCGGATTAACAATTACAGTTTCCAAGACAGACACTGCATCTGCAAAAGCAAATCAACAGGCAACCTACTGCAACTAAGCCAGCAGAAATCAGTTTCCTCATTGGCTGCCCAAAGTGGTATGTAAACAATAAATTTCTCATTTACAGCGTAATTTACACATATATTCCTTAAATAGGAGTTCATCCATTGCTGCTTAAAGTGGGGTTAGATTTAATAATAAATGAAGGACTTGAAGTCTTCCCCACGAATTTATTTGCTTTACAAACGGTTGAAAGGATATAAGGTGTGTACGTGACTAGTTTCGACAAATTGTCATCATCAGACGTAACATTATTAAAAAAGGCTAAGGGTAACAATAGTTAGCTTAGATGAAAATTGCAAGTAACATTTTGGGGCCTGAAGGGCAAGTTACAAGTTAAAACCTTTGGAGGGCATTTCCTCAACAGGCCAAAGACCCACATCTTGTAAACGACAAGTTTGTTTATTAATATTTTTGTAATATCTACTTGTTAAAGATTTCTTTTTCTACGACCACTACTAAAAGTAGGCCTTTTAGCGCTAGCTTTTTTCACTAAAGATGAAGTTTTATAATTTAGCATGTTAGGTCACCTGGGTGGTTGAATGGATTTGTAGTCTGCATAGCAACCAGCTGGACATGGGTTCAAATCTGGCTGTAGCCGAGAATTTTCTCGGAGCGGCAGTGGATTTGAATCCCTTAGTTAAGTTAGATGTAAGTTGTTGTGTGTGTGGTATGTTTGCATGCGGGGGCACGTAATGTAAGTCGCGTACGGCGCATTACCACCGTTGCACTTCCAGCGAGGTATGAATGGTCCTCGACACCGAAAGGTAAAAGAGGCTATAAATTATGAATGAATGGATGAATGCAAAAAAGTGCTGAACTTCAGGCGGCTGCTGTAAGCAACAGACAACTATTAAATGAAGCAAAACGTTACCAAAAGTTGTGATTTTCGTGAACTACCTTTTAAGTATAAAATGGTGGATCTGGGTATTAATGCTATACAGGGTGCTCAATATTTGCAATTTTAATAATTCTTTTTAAATTGAACGCCCTGTATATTTTTGTATTTTTGAAAGGCCCTTTTAATGAGCTTTCTTCTGATATGTTACTTGATACCTCTAAATTTAACTGTTTTTCAGATACGCGTGTCTGAACATAAAAAACAATTTAAGCCTCTTAAGATACTTTATTTCAAGGGATACCAGAAAAACGTCATTAAAATAATGATTTAAGCATTTGCTTTTTCAACAAAAAAAGATAAAACCAACTTTAGGAAACAAAAATCCAGCCACTACTTAAAACTAGAAATAATAAATACGGAAAAACGAAAAAAAGCAGGAGAAAATTAAATCCAAAAAGCGATTGAATTTAGGGATAGGAAATGAAATGTCAGAAAAAAGCTTATTAAAAGTACAAGGATATATCCATTTAAATACATCGAAATAATTATATTTGCCGATTGACTTCTCTGTACAGCTTTAATACTCAGAGCCGGAAAAGAGAGCAATTTACATTTAATGTAATTAAGTATAGAATTTTGGTATATTGGCTTTCGTTTTTATTAATCTGATTTTATTTGGCCTTGAAATTAATGTATTCCTGCATTTATCGTTTTTTCGTGTTTATTATTTCTTGTATCAACACTGACTGCGTTTATATTTTCTACACCAGGTTTTGTGTTTTCAGTTTTGGAGAGCTCAAGCGTTTAATTATTATTTTAACGGCGTTTGTTAACCTTTGACATAGCTCATCTTAAGGGGCTTAAATTGTTTTTTATGTTCAAACACGCATATCTTCAAAACATTTGAATTTAGAGGTATGAAGTACCATGTAAAAAGAAAGCTCATTAAAAGGGCTTTCCAAAAATATAAAAATATACAGGACGTTCCGTTTGAAAAAAATCTAAATTATTAAAATTGCAAATATTGAGCACCCTGTGCACTTGAAAGGTAGTTCACGAGAATCATAATTGTTTGGTAACGTTTTCCTTCATTCAATTGTTTTCTGTTGCTTACAACAGCCGCCCGAAGTTCAGCATTTTTTTTGCATAAAATCGTTAATATCTCCAAAACCGTTTACGTTAGCTCTATACAACTTGATATCAAAATGATAAGTACTTTAATGCAAAACTTTTAAGCTACCCAAATATAGGGCATTCCATATAAAAAAAAGTAAGTTTGATTCTCCACACTTTTTTGAGCCACCCTGTATAATAAAAAATATTTTAGCAATGTGTACCACCTTTGTATATACAACTTTTATATACACAACTAGCTGGCCCGGCAAACGTTGTTCTGCCCAAAAATAATTTGTGTCTGAAACCCCGTTTCACCACTATAGAGTTTTAATTTTATGTCATGTCCATCGTCTTGGAGTAAATGCCATTTTCGCAATCAACGTCCCAAAAAACCTCAATAACGACACCTATATCGATTGTTTAGGCTTATTTACCCCATTTCACCCCATTTTAGGGTTATATGTTCTGATATGCGAGATATCTTAAAAAAATTTAAAAAAGAAATTTGTAAAAAAAAAATTACCAAAATTCCTAGAACCCGATTGCAGCGCCACTTACCGGGTCCAATTGTGAATCTAAACTATTCAGGGACCCACTCAAATACACACAAAAAAATTTCATCAAAATCGGTCCAGCCGTTTAGGAGGAGTTCAGTGACATACACACGTACAGAAGAATTATATATATAAAGATATGGCTCAAAAGCCGGCCAAGTATGGATTGAAAATTTACGCCCTCTGTGACTCACAAACGTTTTATACGTATAATATGCAGGTGTATTGTGGAGCTCAACCACCTGGGCCTTACGTCATCTCTAATAGACCCTACGATATCAAAATATTGGAGGGTGGTGGGAAGGGGGGGGGGGGGGTGAAATTTTGGGGGACCCGCAGAAGTTGTCCTGTCCGAACGTTGGTTTGCCTGCTATTAGCAGGTTCAGCAAAGGTTTTTTCGATTTTCTAATTATCGACTTTTTTTCATTTTAAAAAATATTGGGGGAGGTGGGGGGGGGGGTGAAATTTTGGGGTTATATGTTATGGTATGCGAGAAATCTTTAAAAAATTTCAAAGAGAAATTTGTCAAAAAAAAATTAAAACAATTCCTAGAACCCGACTGCAGCGCCACCTACCGGATCCAATAGTGAATCTAAACCATCTAGGGACCCACTCAAACAGACACAAAAAATTTCATCAAATCGGTCCAGCCGTTTAGGAGGAGTTCAGTGACATACAACACGTACAGAAGAATTATATATGTTACCGGAAATGTATGTAATCCGTCATTATATAGAATTCCTAGGAAATGTATATAATGCCTAAAATCGTCAGGAAATGTGTGAAATAAATGTTATTATACACATTTCCTAGGAATTTTATGCATTTCCTAACCTGGAATCGGAAATGTGTTAAATTAGGGATGTCATGTCGGTAGGTTAGGTTAGTAGCACTAACAAATCGTCACACTGCTAAGGAAAATCTCAGTTCATCTGTTTTTTATTTTTCATTCATTCACAAATTCTACAGTATAATGTTGATTTTCATACATTTCCTAGTACCATTTAGGAATTGCATACAATGCCTAGGAAATGCATACATTTCCTAGGAAATGTATGTATTAAAGAACCTTTCATTAATTATTTACACATTTCCTAAATTGGCTCGGCATTATATACATTTCCTAGGAATTGTATACAATTCCTAGGTTTCATACATTTCCTGTAACATATATATAAAGATATGGCTCAAAAGCCGGCCAAATATGGATTGAAAATTTACGCCCTCTGTGACTCACAAACGTTTTATTAATATGCAGGTGTATTGTGGAGCTCAACCACCTGGGCCTTACGTCATCTCTAATAGACCCTACGATATCAAAATATTGGTGGGTGGAGGGAGGGGGGGGGGGTTGGTTAAATTTTAGGGGACCCGCAGAAGTTGTCCTGTCCGAACGTTGGTTTGCCTGCTATTAGCAGGTTCAGCAAAGGTTTTTTCGATTTTCTAATTATCGATTTCTTTTTATTTTAAAAAATATTGGGGGCGGTGGGGGGGGGAGTGAAATTTTGGGGTTATATGTTATGGTATGCGAGAAATCTTTAAAAATTTAAAAAGAGAAATTTGTCAAAAAAAAATTACAACAATTCCTAGAACCCGACCGCAGCGCCACCTACCGGATCCAATAGTGAATCTAAACCATCTAGGGACCCACTCAAACACACACAAAAAATTTCATCAAAATCGGTCCAGCCGTTTAGGAGGAGTTCAGTGACATACACACGTACAGAAGAATTATATATGTTACCGGAAATGTATGTAATCCGTCATTATATAGAATTTCTAGGAAATGTATATAATGCCTAAAATCGTCAGGAAATGTGTGAAATAAATGTTATTATACACATTTCCTAGGAATTTTATGCATTTCCTAACCTGGAATCGGAAATGTGTTAAATTAGGGATGTCATGTCGGTAGGTTAGGTTAGTAGCACTAACAAATCGTCACACTGCTAAGGAAAATCTCAGTTCATCTGTCTTTTATTTTTCATTCATTCACAAATTCTACAGTATAATGTTGATTTTCATACATTTCCTAGTACCATTTAGGAATTGCATACAATGCCTAGGAAATGCATACATTTCCTAGGAAATGTATGTATTAAAGAACCTTTCATTAATTATTTTACACATTTCCTAAATTGGCTCGGCATTATATACATTTCCTAGGAATTGTATACAATTCCTAGGTTTCATACATTTCCTGTAACATATATACAAAGATATGGCTCAAAAGCCGGCCAAGTATGGATTGAAAATTTACGCCCTCTGTGACTCACAAACCTTTTATACGTATAATATGCAGGTGTATTGTGGAGCTCAACCACCTGGGCCTTACGTCATCTCTAATAGACCCTACGATATCAACATATTGGTGTGTGGTAAGAGGGGGGGGGGGGGGGGGTTGAAATTTTAGGGGACCCGCAGACGTTGTCCTGTCCGAACGTTGGTTTGCCTGCTATTACCAGGTTCAGCAAATGTTTTTTCGATTTTCTAATTATCGATTTTTTTTTCATTTTAAAAAATATTGGGGGCGGCGGGGGGGGGGGGGGGTGAAATTTTGGGGTTATAAGTTATGGTATGCGAGAAATCTTTAAAAAATTTAAAAAGAGAAATTTGTCGAAAAAAAATTAAAACAATTCCTAGAACCCGACTGCAGCGCCACCTACCGGATCCAATAATTGTGAATCTAAACCATCTAGGGACTCACTCAAACACACACAAAAAATTTCATCAAAATCGGTCCAGCCGTTTAGGAGGAGTTCAGTGACATACACACGTACAGAAAAATTATATACCGTGTGTCCACAGGAGTACGCACCATAGAGATAAGATAATGCTAATAGAATATAAATATCAACCAGTGCTGTGACCACCGTCCCTTTTCTTGTACCATTTATAACAATATTGTTTCATACAGTGGCGAGTCAGAAGCCAGAAAACAACGTTTTAGCGTGCCGGCGATCACAGCATTAGCCGATCTTTCTATTCTATTTGGTTATCCCTATGGTGCGTATTCCTGTGGACACACGGTATATAAAGATATTCATGTAACTCTCATAGCTTTAGATATATCTTCCACCCCTGCTTCGTTGCCGGACCCGTATCTAGGAACAGAACTAACCTCAAACGGAAAAATGGACAGTGAAATAAAACGAAGACTGACATCGGGATCTAAGTGCGTGGGTGCTGTAAAACATCTGTTATTGTCAAAAGTGCTATCAAGAATAGCCAAAATCTGTATAAAACAATTATAAGAGCGGTAGTGCTATACGAGAGTGAGTGTTGGGTCATGACGAAGCAAGAAGAATGTAAAATTGAAGAATGGGAAAGGAGAATATTAAGACTAATATACGGAGGTGCAAATAAAGACGGTAACTGGTGAAGAAGAACCAACACACAAATGGAAGAACCGTTTAAAGACACTACAATATAAAAAATAGTCAAATAAAATAGGATAAGATGGCTAGGACATTTAACTAGATCACAAAATCAAAGATTTGTCAAATTTATAAAATGGAGCAGAAAGAAAGGAATACAAGAGGTAGACAGAGACTAACAGAGCAAGATAGTTCGAAGTCTGATACTTCGACGCTTCTGGAAAAAAACGTCTCGGATGTTCGAATTTGCGATAGTGGATCGTTGCTGACAGATATAATTTCATGCGATTTATTACAACTGCCAACAGCAATACATTTTTTAATGACTATCTCAGACGTTGGAAGTGGTAGGATAATTAAATCCTACAATTTTTATTACGGGTAACACAGGCAATAGTTATTTATAAAACAAGTGCTTAAAATCGTAATCGCGTAATAGATCTTACTCAAGAATTATGTGCAATATTCTTTGTAAGACGGAGGTTCTAACATTTTAAGCCAGCTTTATTTGATTTTTTTCAAGATGCAAAAAGGATCCAATATTTCTTCAGTAATAATGTATTAATGGCAAATGATTTTGCCGGTAAAAATGTTTTACGGAAGTGTTTTGTTTTGGCAATGTCACAAGACAAACTAACATGTCAAAGTTAGTTTGTCGAGAGGCAGTGCTAAAAAACAACAAATCTTGAGTAAAACATTTTCCGAGCAAAATCAAGAGCCCGAAATACATTTAGTGGACTATTTCCCAAATATGGGTTCATTTTGACATTTATACTGATGCACAATGACAGTTTAAACGATGTTTTTGAAATACCATCTTTATTAAAACAACATATTTGGTTGTTGCCATGGATACAAGTGGTAAATGAAACTGATAAAATCCCAAGGAAAAATTTAGATGGCGTTTGATTGGATAATAGGAGATGCGGGAAATAGTCTCTGCAAAATCACTTTGAGCAAATAAAAATGAAATCAAGCTTAGCTTTGAATATTAAAACATATGTCGATTATTAATTCACATTATATTGATGTTCTAGAACAAAATACGCATACATAACCTAAACCATTGCATAACTGTCAGCAACTGTCATGTCAAAATGTTATTTGAAAATTAACATAAAAACTAATACTTACACAATGTTACATCAATCATTTCGATTATAAACACTTTCTGTTCTTGATTAAACATGTGCAATATACTTAAAATTTGATCATTTAAACAACTTGACATTTCTACTATGTATTATAGTAACTGTCATATTTAAATTTAAAACATCAGAAGTAATAGAGCAAATGACTTAACGGTTTCTAAGCCAAGCTTGAGTTCGTTTTCATTTGCTCACATGTTACTTACTTATTTGTACCTTTGGTCTAAAATAAATAAATAGGGAATAAAATATTTTATGTTAAAAAAATGTCATTGGAATTCCTATAGCGCGTAAAGTCACTTAACACCCTGTATACGGCTGCTATTAACGAAAAGATTAGCTATACATACATAACTTTGATTTAAAATACTACTTTCCGGTCTTGTAACGTAAATTACCATTTCTTAAAGAAGCTTAACCGTAAAGATGTAAATGCAAACTGTTATACTTACGTTCCTATTTCATTGTGCTAACCTCACCTAATGAATGTAAATTTAAATGATCTTCTTACAAGGTAGAAACAATTGTTATTTATTACTTAGATAAAAAAAATCATGTCGAGTATGTTTTAAAGCCCAGCAGCTAAACTTAACTTTTTGAACTAAAGTGTATATATAACATTGCCCCTATAAATGTTGAGAGTTTAGTAGGAATACCTTTTATAATACGTACTTATATAAAAAATCATGGTACATTATCAACGCAAAACATTTTCTTTCGTTGTAGGCTTTCATTAAGTTCGCTATGAAAGCCCCTATTGTTAACGTCGAAAGGCGATTAGAAGAATTAGGAAAAACTGGTGATTGGAAATAGCTAACTGCTCATACAATCTTACACTGTAAATGAGAGACCCATTCGATTGTGGTTTCTGTGTTACATTAATAGTACATCTAGAAATACTTCTGTTAAATGCAGTAATTACATTGTTCCAAAAACAGGCGACCACTGTTTTTGTAAGTAGTTAGTCAGCACCGACAGGCATCGTATTTTAATGCAACTACGTATACACCTAATGCTGTAGCGGTCTTGTCCTTGGTTTTACTACAGTCCAGAAGCTTACTAACAGTAATGCCGTGTAATACCCCACATTCCAACCTCATTGTAGTTCCGGCAGCCGTATAGGATTTTACTTTGTAGAGTAGCATTAGCGGTATCAACTGTCTAGGGTCAACGTTTGAAAATCGCAGAATAGGGAGAATTTTACAATGCTTAAAAATCTTGTATTAACTTCAAGCACTTTAAGTTTAGTTGATAGGGTATTTTCATATGAATTATTGCGGCAGTTTGAAATCGGCCTTAAATATGTAGGATTTGAAACACTAAAATTATGAGTTAGTTAGTTTTTAACAATAATAATATTTCATTGAGTAGTAAAAGTTATATATCCCATACAAAAATCTTAAACTTGAAACAATATTACTTAATGCATTAAATCAATGCGTATCAAATATTGATGTAGTAATAGTTTCTTTTTTATAATATCAACACATATTAATTAAATTTTGTCAGGATTTTGGTAAAGCACGAAAATTGTTTGATTGAGTTTCAGTTATTTTCCGATAAAAAGTTTGATTGAAGTTTCCCTAATAAGGTTGAAAGAAGCACAGTTTAACTATCTTGACATATACAAGGTGTCTCAAAAAAGTTTGGTTTAGAAAATGATTAATATTTTAAATGAAATGCCAAGGACTGGTTGATACAACGCTGGCATCCCAGAGGCACGGAATTTTAAATGGTTGTTCCTATAGACCATCTGCATCACGTGACCAAAAATGTCGCTTGAAGTACAAACAAGTACTATAACCTCAAAACGTGGTTGATAATATGCTATTTATGTAAAATCCATTGCGTGTTTAAATCTAAGACTTTATTTATACAAAATTGCCATTTTATATAGCTGCCAATTGTGGTAGAACCACTACACAAGATGTAGTTTCTACAAGTTTGTATAGAATGGAGGAGAAAAAAGTGAATGTCACCTTCAAAAGAACTGATTTGACACAATAAAAAATTAAATATGGTCGTATTTGTTCAAGACATTGTATAATGCAAGTAAATTTTCCAATTCAGAAATTAATATAGCAACAGTAACAATAGCAATAACCAAATAGCAGAATTAACAAAATCACCAGCAACAGCAATTTTCACATTTTAAAATACAAACAATCTGTCATATGACGTTAGTCACTGCGCTAACGAAATCCCTCCACCCACAGCTACTGATTACTTGTCATTTAAAATATAACCAAACTTTGTATGTTTGACAGTTACTTCTTTCTAAATATTGCCAATTCAGTGAAATCAAATATGACCAAAGCGTCTTTCATGGCCTACCTTGAGAGTCAATCTAGATTCTGTAAGCTGTAAGTATAATGGCTTGCAAGTTAAGTCCATAATATTTTATAAAGTGCAACTGAATATCCCATCGAATAAAATGGCATTGTCTAATTTGGGCGTAAAGGTCATTCCAACATTTCTTTGGTAACGTAAACGCAATCTTTGCTACTTTATCAGGCGCAGCAATTTTAGATGGAACTACCCACTGAGATTCAACATCTGTAATCGATGTTTCTGTTTGTCCTATATATAAAAAATAAAATTGCAGAAACATGAGTGCGCGTTTCTTCTAGGTCTGCAACGCAATCACAGTGTGCACACAATACACAACCATCGTCTTCTGCGATAATCCATGTATTGGTACAAGTTTTATTATTACGTTGGGAATGCATTACTTATACATACTTACTTCATTATTTGTACATTAACCTTCCTAAAATTACAGTTTTTTTTTTTTTTTTTATTGATGTTATTATGGTGCTATAGCTGCTGGGGCTTTTAGCACCTCTATACATAGATTACATTATTACATTAGATTAAACAAATTTGTTAGTTTTAAAAATTTTAAAAGGTTAACTATTGATTTTATATCATTTTGTAGCACTTCACTAATATTGTTTTTAATTGCGTATGTTGCCCTTGGTCCTTGTAATTTAGTACAGGTACATAAAAGGTGTTCCACTGTTAAAGGTACCATGCAGGTATCACATTGGGGTTCTACAACTTTCTTTAGCAGATGTTCGTGCGTTAATCTCGTGTGTCCTATTCTAAGCCTGTTTATCACTATTTCGTCTTTCCGTTTTAGATTGTTGCCATCGGTCCATTTATGTACATCTTTTTTAACGCTGCGCAGTTTGTTATTACTAGTTTCTGTCCATTGCCTTTCCCATCTTTGGTGTATTAGTTTTCTTTGGTGTTGTCTGTTGTCTTCAAGCGTAGTTTCTATTCTGTCAATCTGTGTTTTGTATGTAGCTGCTTTGGCATGTAAGTCCACTTTTTCATTGCCACGTATACCAATATGTGCCGGTATCCATATGAAGGTTACGGAATTTTCTTTTTGGTAGATCTTAAAAATAATTTCTTCGATGTTTCTCACTTGTGGGTTTTTATTATTAGCATGTTTTAGTGACTGGAGTGCGCTTAGTGAATCTGATAGTATCAGAAATTTCTTATAGTTTTGTAAGAGTGCAAATTCAAGCGCTTTTTGGATTGCAAACAGTTCAGCGTTAAATATGGAGCAGTATTCACTTAATTTATAGCTTTCGACATATTCTTCACTGATGAACGCGCAGCCTGTTCCCTGTCCTGACTTTGATCCGTCGGTGTATATAAGTTTATGATCTGTATAATTTTGTAAGATCATCTTCAATTCAGTTTTAAACACGTCTATAGGTGTGTCATCTTTTGGGAACGTTGCTAGTTGCAGATTAATTTGTGGTTTTGGAAGGAGCCATGGTATTTGGGAACTATTATAGGTATATAACATAAAATCAGGGATATTATAGTATTGTTTACAGTGTTGGTTATATATTGAGTAAGGTTAATATGATTTTGGGTGTATTTTGTAGAGGTTGGGGAAGGATGGAGATTTAATTTCTTGATAATTGATATGGTTTTGGTATTGAAGCACCTTTTGTGTATAGTTCACCAATTGCAGATCTCGACGATATTTTAGTGGCATTTGTCCTGCGATGCTGTACAAACTTATGGTGGGGCTTGTTCTGTATGCTCCCGTAACTATTCTGAGTCCATTATTGTATATTGTGTCGATTGATTTGGTTAGTTTTGGAGAACATCTTCCATAGATAAAGCTGCCGTATTCTATTTTAGACCTGATTAGTGTATTTAGGATTTTCAGCAATATCTCCTGTTTTCCCCCCCATTGCTGGTGAGAGATTACTTTCAGTATGTCTAATGATCTTTGACATCGATTTTTAAGGTTCTCTATATGGGGTCTCCACGTCAATTTTTGGTCAAATATTAATCCCAAAGTTTTAATTTGGGTTTCATATTCTAATGGTGTATTGTTTAGTTTAATTATTGGTTTGTTTTGTTGATTTTTTTTAGTGAAATGTATACACTTAGTTTTCTCAGCGGATAATTTCGGGCCGTTTGCTTTACTCCATTCTTCTAAGGAATTGATAGCGGTTTGTAAATTGTCCCTAATGTAGGTAAGGTTGGAACTTCTGCAGTATAATATCAAATCGTCTGCATAAAGCAGATATTTGACGGCAGTTGGTACTCTTTTTGCGATGTCGTTTACCGCTATGAGGAATAGTGTGACACTGAGCACGGAGCCTTGCGGTACACCGTTTTCCTGAGTTTGAACGTTCGATACTGTATTTCCTATTCTGGTTTTGAACGTTCTGTTGGAGATGAAATTTTTTATATAGTTAATTATATTACCTTTGAGACCCCATTCCAATAACGTCCTTACTATTTTGTGTTTCCAAACTGTATCATATGCCCGTTCTAAGTCACAGTACACTGCTATTACGTGTTCTTTATTTATAAATGCATTTTTTATTGTCGCTTCTAGATTGGAGATATTATCATATGCAGATCGATTTTGTCGAAAGCCACTTTGTTCTGCAATGAACTTACATTCCTTTTCTAAGTACCAGATTAGGCGGTGGTTTACTATCCGTTCTAACAGTTTGCACAGGACGCTTGTCATGGCAATAGGTCTATAGCTCGATGTACTTGTTTTAGTTTTTCCTGGTTTTAGTATAGGCACAATGGTGGCTTCCTTCCAGCTTTCTGGAAATACGTTGTTTTTCCATATGTCGTTGTATAGGTCTAAAATAACCATTTTTGTGGACTTAGGAAGATGTTTTATCATCTGGTAGTGCAACTGGTCTGGACCGGGACTACTATCTTTACATTTCATCAACGCTTCTTCTAACTCGTCGAATGTAATGCCTACGTTGTAGGGTTCGTTATCATTTACAGGAACTATCAGGTTGTCTTGCTTTTCTGTTATTAATTTTTCTTTCATAAAAGCGGCCGTATAGTTTTGATTACTACTTATTTCTGCAAACTTACAACTTAGAGCATTTGCTATTTCTAGACGGTCCGTAATTATATTGTTATCTATATTAAGTGCTGGGATGTTGAACGTGGTTTGTTTTCCTTTTATCCTTTTGATAACATTCCATACCTCTTTGTTGGTTGTCATTGCATTTATCGAATTAACATAGTTGGCCCATGACATTTTCCTACTCTCTCTGGTGATTTTTCTTGCTTCCGCTCTTGCCTTTTTGTATTCTATTAAGCTTTCAATAGTTTTTTGTTTTTGATAGATTTTGAAAGTTTGCTTCTTTTTTTCAGTAGCAATTTTGCAGTTTGTGTTCCACCATGGTACTAGATATTTGATTTCTTTGTTCTTTTTAGTAGGTATAGCTATCTTGGCTGCTTCTTTTATTTTCTGTGTTATATATGCGGTATTTGACGCAATTCCCAGTTCTACAGAGTATCTTATGTTTTCTTTTTCTAGTTGTTCTGCGAATAAATTCCAGTTTGCCTTGTGTATAATCCATTTTTGTGTTGGGCATTGCTTGAGAGTACTAGTAGAAGTTTGAAGGATTATTGGAAAATGATCGCCACCATACAAGTTCGTGAGAGGGTCCCAGCTGATTGACGGTTTTAGTTTGGGGTGACAGAGTGACATATCTATGGCTGATTGAGTGTGTGTTTTTATATCTAGGTGCGTTGGTCTTCCATCATTCAATAACACTATTTCTTGGGTAATTAGTATTTCCTTTAATATTTTCCCTTTTTTGTTTGTGCTTTTGCATCCCCAAAGTGGGTCATGTGCATTTAGATCTCCTACTATTATGTATGGTGCTGGAAGAGAATTAATAAGTTGGTCTATTTCGCTTTGCTGTAAATTATAATTTGGAGCAATGTATACGTTGCAAATTGTCCATCTTTGGGGGACGAATACTTCTACGGCAATAGCTTCGAGGTTAGTGTTTAGGTGAATTTGTTGTGCATGAATGTTGTTTCTAACAAATGTGCTTACTCCCCCGCTAGCGTGATTTACTGGTCTAATTTTGTTATATCCATTATAGTTTTTAATATGTGGGTGAGCAGTTATTTTAAAGTGGGTTTCTTGAAAACACAATATATCGGGTTGGTGTTCTGCTATCAGTAACTGTATTTCATTCAGGTGAGTGTAGAATCCGTTACAATTGTGTTGTATTATTTGGACCATTAATATTCTTCGGGATCGGTTAGTTGATGTTCTGTGTAGTTTTTAGACAGCTCTTCCATAAGTTGCGCATTTAATTTATTAGTTATTCTAGTAAATCTCTGTTTGATATTTCTTTTTTGTAAACTAGGATAGATGTCCTTCATCATTTCAATCAGTGCTGTGGTGTCGCGGGTAAATCTTCTTGATATTTCAAGAGGGTTGGAAGATCCATAAGCTTTTTCCATAAATTCTCTAAGTTTATTATAATTGATGGGATAATGATCTGCATTTGCTTCTATTATACTTTTTGTTGGTTCAAGAAGTTCCTCTATATCACTGGTTTCACTTTCTTGTTCTTTTGGGCGTTCCGTTTTTGGACGTTTTGGTTTAGTTGCTTTTTGTTTTGGTATCGTTCCGGTCAGGGGCGGCGAGTTTTACAGTTTCAATCGGGTGCCTTATACTACACATTTCGGAAACTTCAGGTTTTTAAAGAAATAAATAAAGAGTATTGATTTCTTTGTAACCATAAGCGCAACTCCGGTACATCTTCAGATCTTGTCTTCAAAAGCCTGAAATAATTCGAATTTTTAACGGAATGGCCTCTAATGGCAAGACCCTGCGTTGCTAAATATTTCAAACTAGTAATAAACGTGAGCAAAGCAACTCTAGCTTGTTTCATTTGACTTTCTTTTTCGGTATTAAGACTAGCCAAGACATTAACATCACGTTCACTACACGCCACAATACCAACTGCTTGGAAATGAAAATTTTAACGTTCATGATCTTTAAACCGCTCTATTGCTTTATTCCACGAAGAAAAACCATTAACACAAAAACTTTTATAGGCATTTTTGTTGGACCAGTAGCGGCCTCGAATTAAGTTTTTCTGTTTTTGCTGCCTCTAAGCATGTCCTACAAAATACTCTATCCGCCTGAAGATTGTAATCTATCCACATAAACTGATAAGATCACTTATGCAAAAATTTCCTTGTGGATTTTCTTTTTGTGTCAATATCTGCAATTAAAAAATTCTTGTAATTAATGAAATAACTAATAATAATTTCTAAAATACAATATTGGTAAAATTTAGTTTAGTTAATCCCAGCATAAAGTTATGTAGTTTGTGATTAAAATTACATTGAATTATTCTAAATAAATAAATAACTAGAATACAATATTTTAGATTGACATATCGAAAATGGCAATATAAATTACAATGTATAACATACCATTTATTTTATCGAGGTTTGAACATGATGGGTTTTGAAGCGGCCTTCCATCTCCGGCACTAGTCGATTTTTCCTGCTTTATCAAAAACTTCTCCATTGTATAGGCAGACAACTACGTAGAGCGAACAACGCAAATGCTACTTGGCAACTGAGGCGTTTACTTCAGCTAATTGCAAATATCCGTCATGAAATAAGCAACATTGAATTCTTGCAAATATTTAGGTAGTAGTTACCCTAGCCGGTACCTAGGCGATAAGCCTTAAATTGTACTTCCGGTCCCAACCAAGACAGGTAGTCCGGTCATTACACCCCCTGGCTGATGCTGGTTAGCACATGCTGCTTCCATTCCAAATAAATAGTTTTGAAAGATATTATTTTACTGTTACAATTCATCGGGTGCGTTGCACCCGTAACAATTTGTGATCGGGTGCGGTCGCCCCCGTGCACCCGTCTACTCGCCGCCCCTGGTTCCGGTTGCATTTTCAGTTGTTGCACTGTTTGATTTATTAGTTGCATTTGGTGTAGTAAGTAGTGGATCTATGGTGATTTGCGATAATACTTCTGGGGATTGACTGGCGGAATTAATTGTGGATGATGATAAGGTACGTTTATGTGTGGTTACTGGAAGGATTGTAGGTGGATATTGGTTGTTATTTGGACAGTTTTCTGCCAAGTGTCCCATTTGTCGGCAAGCAAAACACATGGTGTCAGTGGATAAGAATAGTCTATAGCTAATGTTGTCGAATTTTATCAGTATTGATTCCGGAATGGACGCATCTTCTAATGGCTGTATATATATTTGACGTCTGAAACTTAAGATGTGGTTATATTCAGCATCATAAAGTCCGGCTTTTAAGAATGTTACTGACGACAAAGTTTTCACTCCAATTTTTTCTACGGCATCTTTTATACAATTATGAGGTATAGATGGGCACACATTTGAAATTATTAATCTCTGGGATGGGGTGACAAGTGGACGTAAGGTTGTTTGCTTTCCCTGTATCGTTATTACTTTATAGTTTTTATACAACTGGTCTACCATAGATGCATTACTTAGGTACATACATACCCTGTTGTTCGAGATTTTTGATGCGAAGATGATGTTTTTGGGGCCTATTAAGGTGCCTATGGTTGTTACATACTCCTTTAAATTAATGCCTTCGAGGGCATTAATAACTAAGGCTTGCTCTTTTTTAGGAAAGTTGTAACTTTCGTTAGTCGTTACTGTAGCAAACGATTTCGTTATTTGGTTGCCGCTCGTCATATTAGGGTTTTCTGGTTGGTTAGTAAGTTGTAAGTGACTTTGTGGTGTATTTACTAAAGATTCCATAGTGTTTTTTTGTGGTAAACCCCTGTAGACAGAAGATTACCTTTTATTGTTGTTGCAAGGTTGATCGGGTGCTTGTACACAGCATACACTAAAAGGACGATTACCGTGCAATGCTAAAATGTCATTGACACGTTATCACACAGCACATGCACTTGGTTTATCGGACCGCAGAATATACGTCTGTACGGATCGAAACTCAAGCCACGAATCTTCAAAATTACAATTTTGACAGAACATCTTTTGGTATGCACACAACCAACACATCCACAACTTGCTTGTATGCTTCTAAACCTTTATACGCTTTTAGTTGTTGTGGGTGTAGGCACTTTTGTTATACAACAAATAATTTACAATAACTGGATATAAAATCTTTGGATAATATTTTACTTTGTCGCTGCATTGGCGCAGTTTTATTAAATGAGGATCAATCACTAGAATACTTATTTTATTCAAGTAACAATTGGCATGTTCATTATCCGGTGTCCTAAACTAATCACTGTAATTATCCATCCCACTCCACTTTTAAAAAGATGCTTTATAGTACCTACTAAGAAACATTTGTGACAAAAATCAGGGCTACATTTTTATTTGAGGTAGATATCTATTATGCCTAGACTAAATTTATTTTTCGTAATTACAAAACAATGCGTTCTTTTATCAGCAGCTTTGGATAATAACTTTTTTCTACGACCAGTACTAAACGTAGGCCTTTTAGCACTAGCTTGTTTCACTAAAAATGACGTTTTATAAATCAGCGTGTTAAAAGTGAAGTCAGTTGGTGTTGAATTTAGAATTTCAAACTGGAAGTGAGGTTATAAAGTTATTCTAGTTACTTCTTTCGTTAGAGGTAAAGTGGTATTTAAATAATTAAAGCATTATGTAATGAATAAAGTAAACTATTATAATTACCTTTGATAACTAACTTTGACAGCTACCGACTGCAGAAACAGTCACCTGCGCCGTCAAGGCCATCTCTTTACTATGACATAAATTATAACTGTCATAAATGCAAACCTTTGTTAAATCGACATTTATGGATTAATAATAGTAAAGTTAAGACCGTAGAAAAAATATTGTGTCCATACTCGTGCTAAAAGTGTTTATGCACGGGACTTGCTATTGCCAACACGAGGCGAGTTTTGCCTATTCTGGGACACGCAGTGACATCTGCTTCGTCAGAATGACATTAACGAACTCATGAAATAATTAAATATTTTTTTAACAGAGATGGTTTCAGCACGGGAACTGTAACAATAACGAATCATACTCCATTAAACTCTACAAAGTGAATCTACAATGCCGTGCTCCGGCAAACAAATCACTGCAGGGGAAGACGATGAAGCACAACAAATAGACCGTGGAAAATATTTTTATATTACACATTCATTCATTCATGATCTAGAGCCTCTTTTACCTTTCGGTGTCGAGGACCATTCATACCTCGCGGGACAATCCTAACTAAATTAATATACTTTATATTGGCTTGTGCCAATAGATAGCCAATGCCATCTTGCGTTAATCATAACTCATAAAATAATGAATGTTTATTATACAAATGACCATCAGCTAAACAACAATTAAAAAAATATAATACATAATTTATTAAAGCATATCAGCTGGAATCAATTAATAGTTACTAGCAGTCCAGTGAGACAAATGTCTCATTTAACGCGCCTTCAAACCTCGATCGGTTAGGCAACCACCCAGACCTGGAAGGTGTCAAAGTGGTTGCCTAACCGATCGAGGGTTTAAGGCGCAGAGGGTCGCAGCTACGTTTGGCGGCCGAAACAGTTTTTATTTAATACGCGTTCTATTTGAAAAACGGTCTTTTTGTGATTTCTCGAAAACCGGAAGTGTCACGTGACTGAAATTCGGTTCCTGATCTGACATGACCATTCCAAACATATAACTTTCATAACTTTTTTCTCTATCTCTTACGGTTTGGCTGCTGAAACAGCGTCCCGGATAAAACAGCGTCCCAGACAGACACGTCTATTAGATAAAGGATTTATTGTATAAGTGTTTTAGATGGCGTTTATCTACGCAAGAATGTTTAAACGCGAGAACGCAGTTCGAGCGTTTAATTTTCTTAAGTAGATAAAACGCAACTAAACACGAATGCAATACAACGTTTTATCCAAAAACTCAATAAATATCTAAAAAAACATACGTTTTGTATTGACAGCCATGAAAAGTCATAGTGACAATTTGGAAAGTACCGAAAGATCAAATGTTATACGTTTGGCAGTACTGAAGTGTATTGTCAGTCTATGTCAAATTCGAGAGGTTAATAGGTTAAGTTTTGTTTGTTATTTGACACAGATTGACGCAGAACTTAACCTACAAGTTTCGTATTTGGCATAGCTTGACAGTGCTACCAACAATGCAGTAGTAAGTGACATGGTTTTATCCCACTAGTGGAATAAAGTAATTTCATTATTCCACTAGTGGGTAAAGTGGTACTTTAGACGGTTCATAAGTGTGGATAAAACTTCAATTATAAAGTGATTGTGGATAAAATATGATACAGATAAAACTCATGTAGTAGACGCTTTTTATAAATATCGCATTCTATAAATTTGGTTTAAGCATTTTTAGCTTATTTGTCAATCAAATCTTGATTTCTCGGAAATCATTACCATCGTGGTGACTTCGGGAAATCATGTACCCTGCCTCTATTCTAGAAGAACGGTATTTAAATGCCAACAAATTTGATTGTTAATAATCAATTGTTTTCGATATTTGAAATTTTTAATGCCTCATTTAAAATGCGATTTTCTAGCTGAAACTATGTCGTGGTGGTTTTGTTTTTATATTTACCTTTTGGAATGTTTCTTGGTTTTTTTTTGCTACAGAAAATCACTATTCGTCTGTTACTCGTGAGAATTTTCGTATCAAAAAACAACTTGACAGTCAAAGCGGTAAATTTCCGGAAATCAAAGTCACCACTAATAGATTATGTATGAAAAGCTTTGCAAAGTAATAAATGAAAGGGTCCCAAAGATTATGAGTTCTCAATCAAGTAATTGTCCCACTTCATTAAAAAAAGCGATTGTTAATAATTTAAGACAGAAGAAAAAATCTTCCAGAAAAACCAGACACAAATTGGATTACCACCTGAAAAAATTCAAACGATTGAGGGCAGCCTGTAAGGGAAACATCAGGACAGCGTATCAAAATTATTTAAAATCCGTTGCAAACGAAATATTAGTTAATGTTAACAGTTTTTGGAATTTGATAAAGAGAGCGGGTAGTCGATCGCAAGTGGCAGGTAGTTGATTTGATCCCCACACCTGGACATTGGTTTCCGTGCTCCGGCCGCCATACCAACACCTTTGGCGAAAGAGCATTCTCTTCTAATTCAAGCGGTTACGCTAGCCGCTTGTCCCGGTGGCGACACACTTCGTGTGGTTATTACCAGGCTCTCAGCCCATATTAAGAGGACAAAGAAGAAATTTTATAAGCAAACAAAATCGCAATTATGAGACAAACGACAGATACCGTGGCGATAATAGCTATTTATGCAACAAGTGCTAAAAGTTGATGTTTATGCACGATCCATGAAAATTATGAAACGAAGCCGAAGGCTGAGTTTCATAACATGTCGAGTGCAGTAACACTTTTAGCACGAGTTTGCATACAATATTTTTTGTACGACCTTAAATTTTCTGTCGTTAATCCATAAATGTCGATTTAACAAAGGTTTGCATTTATGACAGTGATAATATATGTCATAATAAAGAGATGGTCTTGAAATGCAGGTGAATGTTTCTGGAGCCAGTACTGTCAAAATCAGTTATCAAAGGTAATTATAATAGTACACATCTGACTTTAATCATTACATAATGCTTTAATTATTAAAAAAAAAACACTTTACTTTTAACGCAAGAAGTAACGAGAATAACTTTACAACCTCACTTCCAGTTCGAAATTGTAGTTTTATAACCTCACTTCACTTTTAGCACATGGGCTAAAAGTAAACAGCTGATCTCATTTTAAACACGCTAAATTATAAAACGTCACTTTCAGTGAAAAAAGCTAGCGCTAAAAGGCCTACTTTTAGTGGTGGTCGTAGAAAAAATTTCATTTATGGTTGAAGTGCTTAATTAGTTTCATGCTGTTTATAATTCATCAGCATTCTATAATTTAATAAATGTTATTTCCCAAGCAAAACAAAACTCTTCAGATTCGCTCTCAATGACTGTCTTTGAACTGGAGAACGTTGACAAAGCCCGACTAGCTATCAAACCAAAAAAATCTGGTGTGATACCCTCACACAACTTCCTTTTACAGTGATCTTATAATTAACTAAAATTTTGATTTTTAATTTTTAAGCAATTGTCAAAATTTTTCAAAAATTACAAATTATACAGAAACAGTACAAAATAGAGCGTTAGTTAAAGAGACAATTTTTTTCTAAAATTTTAAGCTGAATTCAAAAATGTAATAATATACCAGGTGTTCTATTTAAAATAGGAGTTAATAAAAAAACGAAAAAAAAAACAAAAGAAACCCATTTTAGAGGTATTCAACTGGAAAATCACCTATCTAACATCAATACACATTAAAAATGTAATAAATATGCAGTTTGAAAAAATCGTTAAAGCCTTTTTTGAAGAAATTGAAAAAAGCTGAAAAATTAGAGTAAACACCACACTTCCGGTTATGCGATTTCCTTCAAAATCTGACTGTCGTATCAAGATAGTACACAAAACTTATATAAGAAATTTCAACGCCATACCTCTTTTTGTTTTTGATATATTCTGTTCACAGACACACAGACACACACACAGGCAGACAAACGGACAGACAGACAGACACACAGACCAATGAACAAAAACATGTTTTTTGGGTTCAGGGAACTCTAAAACGTGAAGATCTGTTGAAAACTCAATATCGAATTTTTGGGATGAATCCAATACTTCCTTTATTGTAAATGGAAGTAAAAATCTAATGCGGTAAGATCGGGACTTTGTGGAGGCTGAGAATGCACGGCTCCTCTTTCAATCCAATTTTCTTCATAAATGTCATTTCACATTTCGGTGGTAATGCGCGAGGCGACATCATTTTGGAACAACATCTGTCGTTTAACGTTTAGTGGAACGTCTTCTAGTAATACAGGGAGTACATCGTGCAAAAACAGTTTCATTCACAGAAAACATTCTCTGCAAATGTGTTACACGTATCCAGTGAGGATTTTCTTAGACATAGTAATGACTGTTGTGTCTGTTTACACCACCGCTTTTGAAAATTTCGTTTCGTCAATGAACATAACATAATTTAATTTGTTAATGTGGTTTTGAAGAAACTCACAAAACTGTATTCTTTGTAAAAAATTGCCATGTAGGGCTACAACCAACGTCAGTTGATAGGGATGGAATGAATTTGCTTTTAATATTTTTCTTATAGAAGTTCTGCTCATCTCCAAGTTCATACTAAAGGTTTGCTGACTAACGTGAGGATTTTTGGTTACTTCTTGTAGACTCCAATTTCGTTAACTTTGTTAGTACAGGTCTTGCTCTTGACCTAGTAGGTTTACTGAAACTCCCACATTCGTTCAACGAAAATTCTAAACGTATTTTTAGAGGGTGCTGACTATGCGACTAGGATAACGCTGAATGTATCAAGTCCATATTTGTAAACAAGATTTCACGTTTGCGATAACTAATTTTGAAAACACTAATTTGTCAAAATAACATACACTACAATTTCTAATTTTTTGACATTACCTATGCTGATCTGTTTTTGCTTTATAAGAAATATAGTCATCTAGAATGTAATGACATTTGTTATTTGGGTTGCAGTCGAAATTCGCCAGGGGCTACAAGTTCTGTGACTGGCCCTGTATAAGCAAATTAAGATATGTAAAATTGTCAACGTTACAGATAACAGTATGTGTGATGTTCGTATGCATATAATGTAAAGAACCCAGCTATGACACTATTTATTCAAATAATTGAAACTGTCCAAAACAATTTCATTAAATATCTTTCTTTTAAGCACAGAAATCGTTACATACACTACCACCAATAGCAAGACATCCTTTTTTTAAAGATTTTCCAGCTGCACAGAAGAATAAATGCGGTGGCTTGGTTTTTTATACATAAACTGATAAAGAGAAGACTTGACTGCCCCGTCAGATACTATACATAATACCTTATTTTAGAATTGGCGAAAGAATGCGTCATAGCCGGAAATATGAAACATTGCAAATGCATTTCTAGTTAGATCAAAGAGCAATATCTTTAATGATTTCCAACTTGCTTTACAAAAATACATTAAAAACAATTCTGATGAATAATGGTTTCGAATAATGAATTACTCACGTATTGTGTTGTATTGTATTTTATTTTATTGTTTCAATTCTGTTGTTTAATTGAGTTCATAATATTGCAATTTATTTTCTATCCCTTAGCTATTTATACTAAGTTTTAGGAAATAAATTTCAAAATCTCAAGTTTCATTAAATAGTAAAAAATATATTCCTTTCTCGATGGAACTTGACCATTATTATATGAGTTAATCTTTGGTTTTGCCGAACATTATGTTGGCAATTGAAATAGAACATTTAGCTTTGATAATAGCATTCGCAATGATTCCTTTCACTATTTCCGACGTTTTCAGGATGATCTTTAAATTTTGCATACTCTTCAAATTTTTCCAGGCGATATATATTCATTTCACTTATTTTAATGTCTTGTGTTTAATACTTAAATTTATTGTTAGCTTTTTACTTACCTTTAGGTCGTCGCTCTTTAATTATTTAGCTCAACAATTGAACATTATATAAATGTACCTGAGGCCCGTTTACTAGCAACAGTGAAGACGTCGACAATTCTTTAATTAAGATGTTAAAGGGAGCGCCAACAAGTTAATACTCAGGTACACTGATATATGTCAAGAAACTTGTAACTTCACTGTATATCTAAATAAACAATTATTGAACCCAATGCTTGTAATTAAAATGAAAAAGAGCAATACCCTTAACTAGTTTTATTATCACTCAAAACTTGAGACATCCAAAATTGGCCGATTATATGAACAGGACGGACGGGGTACCCCTATTAACTTAAACTACTAGTCTTTCTAATGTTTACACAGCGTTTTCATATGCAAAATATCATCAAAATCACTTCTTATCTGTTCGTGGTTACACTTGTAGACGTTTAATGAATCAGATTTACTGTCAGCTTGACAGCTCCCAATCGTCAGCTATCACCTGCAGCAAGTAGTCCTCAAAACTGCCTGGTGACTTCTAGCAGACTAAACTTTCTGTAGGTTTTCACTCCTACACTTTTTGCTATAATTCGAAGTTCAAGATAAAATGCGGTAGATGCCAAAATAACTGTACCTACCCTGTTAAACAGGCAATAAACTTTGCAAACGTTATTCCGTGGTTTCCCAAATCGTTTCTAAGCTCGAATTTACATTCGTCGGAAAAATGACACTCGCTTCTTAAATCTCCTACCAGGACGGCTAGCCAGTAACATTCCCTACTATAGCTAAACCATATGCAATGGCGAGATTATCACTTATATACCACGAAACCCCTTGCACTTTCAAATGCTGTCACACGTTTTTTTCTAAAACAAAATCGTTGTTTATCTTTTTCCTCTAGTAACGACCATTGCCAATCTGATATTAATTTTTATGAGTTATTATCGCATTAATCCCACTTGATCTCTTACTCAACACTTATATACTGTAGATTACTAGTATTAATATCATATGCTTTTAGCACGTAACATTATGTATGACAGAAGATGTATAGTTTCGAAATATGGATTCGCTTTTTGCTACTACGAGTATATTGATTTTTATCGCATTTCATTTAAATCAAAGCTATCAACAAATGGATAGGTTATTGTACGTTCTTTAATTTATTTCATCGACCGATTTGTTGTAAATAATGAAAATACGATTATAGGTATAATAGCCAGTAATTCCATAGTTGCATAATATGCTGCCCTCTTATAAACCGCGGTGGTCGACGTTCAGACTAATTATTTTAGTCCAAATTTGTCGAAACTCGAAAACTGATATACGCGTTGTACACTAGTACTTAAAATTGAAAATGGAAGCAATTGTGATACTTTTAAGGCGTTTAAATGTTTCCAGCGACAATTAAATAGGACAAGTTTAATTTTTGGCAACATATTGGTCAAACAAATATAATTAGAAATAATTATTGGCCAACATACGGGGCATAGAGTATAATAGTGGCAACAAAGGTATTATAGGTCAAATAAATATAATTTTCAGTAGCATATTTACACAAAACATAAGCTAATTTTAACATAAATGTATATTTTATTTTGAATGCAGAAATATTTACAAAATAATCTAAAATACAATAGTTTTCATATATTTATGTTAAAACATTTCAGAAGATTCTTGCTAATATTTTTTTACACATGAATAAATATTTGCACAGGGTATAAATACTTTATTTAAATAAATATATTAAATTTATATTAATAAATTAAATTTGAACAGTATAAATCTTCAAGTAGCCTTGATGAATTTTAATACACAATATGCAATGTATTTTCCAATCAGGATTCTAAATTAATTTATGATTTCTGTATCATGAATAGTAATAAAATCGTCTGTCGTTCGATTGAAAGCCGAAATCTCGGGAAAGATAGAAAAGCAGCAATAAAACCAAAAACAATAAAAAAGCACATGAAGGATATAAAAGAGATTCCCTTCTCATTATTGGTAGGGTATGATGACGACTATTTGCTGATGTATCAGAATCAAACAGAATTGGAGACTTTGCTATTGAAAGCTTAGGGTTCTTATTAAACATTTCGACCGTAATACCGTACGCTCTGCTTGCTCGAACTTTGAGTGAATTAGTTCGTCCTTTTGCGGAGGAATTTCAGTAAAGCTTATATTCAGATAAATGTGAGCAACGGCGAAAGTCTGTCTTAAATTAGTCTTTTCAGGAATTATTTTTATTTTCTTACATCTAAATCAAGCTATTCAGAAAATTTTTGGTAAAATGGTACACTTTATGTAAACGTTTATAGTGAAGCGCTACCAGAAGGACAGTATTAACTATAATAACTCAATTTCTCATGTTTATTAAATTTTGTTTTTGAAAATAAGGAAATTAAATGGGCAGATACAATCTACAACGAAATCACTTTGTATATAATTTTCGTATGAGTAATTACTGTAAATTGTTTTTTCTACGGTATTAAGAGATTAATACCCGATGTCTTAAAAATAATTATATCTAGTAGGTTAAAATTTTTATGTGCAGCTAGAATATTATTGGTATTGCATTATAGGAAATTCAAAGCGTACTAGATGTACCTAATTCTTTTTAAGATACTCGGTAGATTTAAGCTGTGATTACATAAAGTTCTTTATGTAATGTAATAGTAATTTATTGTGTATGTGTTTTCGAAAAAGCCTAAGTAAAACACGAATACAATATAACGTTTTATCCAACAAGTCAATAAATATCTAAAAAAAACCATACATTTTGTATTGACAGTCGTGAAAAGTCATAGTGACCATTTTGAAAGTATCGAAGGAACAAATAAATTTAGAATTCAAGTCTTCTGTGATTCGTGTTATACCTTTGGCAGCACTGAAGTGTACTGTCAGTTTATGTCAAATTCAAGGTTAGTAGGTTATATTTTGTTTGTTACTTGACACAGACTGACGCAAAACTTAATCTGCAAATCTCGAATTTGACATAGCTTTGCAGTAACAATGCAGTAGTGAATGACCTGGTTTTTATCTCACTAGTGACTTATGGTTTTTATCTCACTAGTGGATAAAGGGGTACTTTAGGCTCTCCTTACCAGCGGTTTTCTCCAATATACTGTAAAGCCCTAATTATTATAATACATTTTTGAATATGGTTTTAAATTATTTGAATAAATTAAATAGCCCTAACTAATATACTTTTTGTAATTTGCTCGGCTATACTGTAATAATGCTTACATTTCTAATTAAAATTTGTCTCATCTCAGGGTTACGTTGCTACATCTTAAAAAAACGAATATGAACATGCTATGATTACTAATTAACTACGTTTGGCTATAAATAATTATTTAAGGTCCTATATTAAAATAAACATTTAATTGTAAGCACTTTGTATATCCCTATTTATCTAATGGGATTTGCTAACTAGGTTATATTTTATAATGATGGGAACAAATACCAAACCAAAATGGTTTCCTCGCTTCGAGAATACGTAAACAAGCCGACAATCCATATATATATATAATAGACTTGTCCGGGACGCTGGTCCGTCCGGAACGCTGTTTCAGCAGCCAAACCGTAAGAGATAGAGAAAAAAGTTATGAAAGTTATATGTTTGGAATGGTAATGTCAGGTTAGGAACCGAATTTCAGTCACGTGACACTTCCGGTTTTCGAGAAATCACAAAAAAGACCGTTTCTCAAATAGAACACGTATTAAATAAAAATGTTTCAGCAGCCAAACGGAGCTGCGATCCTCTGCGCCTTAAAACCTCGATCGGTTAGGCAACCACTTTGACACCTTCCAGGTCTGGATACAGTTTTTATTTAATACGCGTTCTCTTTGAAAAACGGTATTTTTTTGTTTTTTTAAATGAGACATTTGTCTCACTGGATTGCTTGTATTAATTAATTTCTCGATGTCCACTCAATTAACGCTGTTGCTATGTGATAATAATGAAATGTAAGTATTCCGGGTTATAAACAAAACACTTCTACCCACCCCACGAACGGAAGTGACGCGTTAAAGGACGTTAAGAAAGCCCATTCACAAAACTAACACTTTTATCTGACCTTTTGATGGCTTCTCCGTTGAAAATGGGGCTACATGCCCCTCACTGGAACTCACACGATGCTCTGTACTACTCGTTGTTATTTGCCTGCAGTTAGCAAGGCTCAAATATGCGCTGGAACCTACCTGATAAACGGCTGATGCCCTCAGGCACCTTTGGAACTGCTTTTAATGAAGCTGGGGCTTCAAATCTCGTACTCCGCTCTGCTACACGGCCGCTGCTCTCTTATTCACTCGTATAGGAACTTATAAAGCTGGCTAGACTTCCGTAGAATATACCTAAAACACCACAGCCTCCACTGGTCCACTTCGACACCTCGTATTTTATCTGTGCAAGGCAAAACTTCCACAAGTAACCCAGGACACAATCACTCAATTAAACAACACTTTTAATTAACTTGGATATTTATTAACATAAATTTTTGGGGCAGTTTGGCAATTTCACAACCAGAGCTACTCAAATTGTTGTGTTTACAGTTGGCACATTGTTACATGAATTGCCAAGCCTGTTCTGATTTTATTATGTTTTAAACAGATAAAGCTATTCAAAAACGCTTCTTAACAGTTTTGAAATACAAATTATTGCATTTACTGAACATTCCTATAATAAATATTTGTTTTGCTGGTTGTTATTAATTACTATTAATTATTATGAGTAATATAAAGGCTACTAAAATGTCTTCATAGCAATGCTCTTAAGAGTACAGCGATTATGTTACATATTTATTTGTTTGTTTGTTATGAACAACGTATAGGCACGCGGAGTGCCAGATACCTTAGACACTGACTGCTATCGAATTGTCGTCAAAGTACTACTACAATTTTCCGAGACTAAGGAGTTCCAACTGTAGCAAGAGCTTTTTTAGATGCAACACTCGTAGTAATATGGATCCCACTATATGATATCTCTTTAGAAGAATGGAATTCTGTAGGGGGTTTTAATGAATTTTTTTTAAACCTTACCGGAACAGGGGCACAACGTGCGATTCTTGGGCCAGTAGTTAGGTTGATTCACCACGGAGCCACCGAGCCCATCTCTATATTTTGTTTTTGGTACATTTGCACTTAATGCACCCTAGTAGGTTGGGATGTGTTTTACCACATTTATACCATTTCTTGGCTTGAAGCTACCACCTAAGTTCTCTAACAGTGATACTCTTGGTACTTGGCACGTATATGTGTATGCATGCCCGATGGTCCTTGACTATACATTTTTATCTATGGTCTTCTTTTGGAAAAACGTAATTAAATAAACGATAAGCCTAATGTCGTACTCTCTAAATAGTATATTGTACAACTAGTGTTGAAAATAGCACTTTTCATATGTGTTGTACATTATACTTTTTCTACGACTGCAAGCCACCTCCTAGATTTCAAATTTACGAGCTTAAAAACCCCGTAGATCGTATCAATTTTGAATATTCGGAACACCACATGAGTAACATGACCAAAAAATATATAAAGAAGTTCGAGAAACTTCAATCCAACCTAACACCTTTCTTTGAAGACTACCCCTCGATTTTGGCAGAAGAGTTGAATATTGCTGCCAGTTCATCCCACACACCTACTGAAGAAGTTATCGTTGAAATTCAGAGTGCTACTTGCAAACTCCTAGTTGAGAAAGGCGACGAAGTGCGACACGTATACTAAAGCGTGTTAAGTGAGGAACATAATCAGAGCCGAAATACAAGCTCTGAAGGAAATCAGCAATGATCCGGACATTGTAGTTCTGCATGCTGACAAAGAAAACGCCTCTGTAGTGGAAGGAGTATCGGGACAAAATTCAATCACTACTGAACAATGAACAGCACGTTAATACTGAAGAAGGGCCCATATCGATAATAGAAAGCCAGATTAGAAAAGCTTTCAAGAGCTCAGTAGTACCAGAGTCAAAACATCGACAACTACTGCTTAGCGAGGCTATACCGCGAAGACTTTATGGACTTCCAAAGATCCATAAACCATGAACCTTTAAGTTTTTTTTGTTTCCCATCACCTTTACTTTGTCTTTCCATTTATCGAACTTTGCCACTGCCATAGATTTTTCATCCCTTGGATTGATTATATTATGTACGTGGAACTTTTACACCTACTTCTCGTTCCACAAATATTTTCACTTCTTCTCACGGACTGTTGGTCGTCGACCCGGCCGACATGTCAAATATGTTATTTGGAATTTATACAGACGATAAGCCCAGGGAAATATCCACCAAAACTGCAGTATACATATATAACTAGAGAGCACAAATCAATAAAATGCAAGCATTTGACAGCATTTTTATAGTGCATGTTTTGCATATTTTTCAGTTTTGGGGCATATTTGCAATTATGAGCATATCTGATAGATTAACAGAATATTTTATAACTTATTTAAAATTGTTAGTGCATATATTTAACTTTTTTAACTTAACTTAAACGTTTTCTACTTCGAGTAATCGTACAAAACCTTTAAAACAAATGTGGTTCTACTTCTTTTCAAATTGTCACGTCAATTGCAAAATTAGAAGAAAAAAAACACAAACTTGTGAGACTATCAGAATAGTAGATTTAGAAAAAGTTGGTATTTTTTTAAACAATTTTAAAAAATATAAATAATAATGAAGGATACGAAGTATTAAAAACCTTCAACAATGTTCGTTATAGCGAAAAAGTTGAAGATTTGAATTTAGATATAAGTCCGCATGTCATTTCTAAATTCAAAATCAACCTATTACGTCTTGATGTAGAAAGATTAATGTAGGATCAGACCGACCCCAAAACTTTACTATGGAAAATATTGAAAAACACATTAAAACAATAGAATGTGGGATAAAGCTAACATAGATTAATTCGCCAATTTTAAATAATTACGTACAAGGTGCGGCAGAATGAGGTACCCATTTTAAATTGAGTTGTTTTTGTTAATGACTAAATTCTTATTTAAAAATCAAACAAAAAGTTCTTAAGAAAACACGGAAATTTTATTTTTTAAATATTACATCAGTCAAGTGACCTTTTTCTCACTGCTGGCACTCTTGAAGCCTAGCACGAAAGTCTTTTTAAGTGTGCGTACAGAAAGCGTTCTTTCTTTTGGTTTTTCTTTGGCACATGAGGTAGTACTGGGAAACTTGTGTACCCACTTTTTAATTGTTATTCGACTGGGAACTGCATCTCGTGGATTTAAATGAAAGTGACGGCGAAATAGACGCTGGGTGGTTACAACAGAATTGCTATTTTTAAAATAAACTTCAACCGCAAAAACACGTCGAATATTTGACCAGTGCTCCATATTCACAGCTAAACTGACATTTCTCGCAAACACATTGACAACTATCTTAAATTTCCATTTTTGGTACACTAGCATTGAAAGAGCTACTTTGCCGTACAATTTATTAATCAGAAAGTTGCACTTGGCGGTATTCATACGACAAAGTAGTATTTTTCAGTATTTGTACGGCAAAGTAGCACTTTGCCGTACGTTTCCTTAGTTACAAGGTTACAACACATATAAAACGTTACTTACATAATAACATTACTCTACTTATTTGCTATATACGAGGATAAATTTAGTATTCCGTTTTGTATGCTAGTGTACGAAAAAATATTGTACGAAACTCGTATGAAAGTGACTTTTCCATACTCGCTTAACGGCCTCTTCCGGAAACATCTCACTCGTACTGAAAAGCTCCACTTTCTATACTTGTAACGTAAATTACTATTATCGCGAAAGCATGGCGACTTGATTTGAATGTATATCTCATTATATTATGAAATGAATTAACTTTAAAAATGGATACTTCATTCTGCGGGGCCTTGTATATCTAGCAATTCTATGTTATTTTATTATATCGAACATTAATGCTATTAGTTACTGTTACTAGTTATTATTATAACTATTACTCCTATTGTAAAGTGCCTTCAGAAATGATCGAACGTTTTTGAATGGTCATGATTATACAACGTAAACGTATGAATAGTTGCAGTTGCAGTTAGCAGGTTAGGTTTTGGGTCAGTTTTGACACATACTGACGAAAAACCTAACCTACTAACCTCGAATTTGACATAGACTTACAATGCCACCAACATATTATTCATACGCTGTATAACCATGACCATTCAAAAAGGTTCGATCATTTCTGGAGGCATTGTATACCTTATTTATACATTATTAATACCCCAATCGCTTTTATTGCCTATTATGTAAAATTATATAAAGTTTATTTTGTTATGAATAAATAAATAAACTTCATATTATTTTTATTTGTGCTAAATAACTAACATTGTTATTATAATAATAAATAGTAAAATTATAACCCACTGTCAAACATTAATAAAATTGTGCATGAATATATAATGAGTATGGGTAATTTTTAACTGCATAAAACGAAGCTTAACTGCATATATAATTTTTAAAAGCATGTAAAGTGCATATTTTTAAGGACTTTTCCAGCATATTATGCCCATATAATCAATATTTTTACGTGTATAATCCTGTGCTCTTTACGTGTAACCAAAGAGCATATAATTATATGCTCTTTGGTTTAACTTAAAACTTAAAAAATAATTTATATAACTTATTGCATGGAATAAATAAAAGACTAAGTTGGCTACACTAAATTTTCTACTTAGTTTTACAATTTTTTTCAATTTAACCCACCTTTTATCTCTTAAAGTTTCAGAGATCCCAATAGCTAACCTTGAAAGCGAGTGTGCTAATTTATAAGTAAGTTTTCGTATTATTTATATTTGTCTATAATGGTTTGGAATACGTATATATTTTTCTGGGTTTAATTTCATTCTAGCAGATTAGCACTAAATGTGATTTTTATTTATAATTTTGAATCATCAATTTTTCCTTCACAAGTAATTAATAGAATAGTCAAGGAAGTTGAAAACATCGATTGCTTAATTAGCTGGAAATCTTTACAGTAGTTTAGTCTAAAACGACAGGTTAAACCTAAAAGCTTTTAAAATTTTATTTATAGAAAAATGTATGAGAAAATATCTTTATTCTTTGGTAAAACCATTTGTAAATAAAAATAATTTTTGTTTAAAAGTTCTACGAATGATTGGTATTTTTCAATAGAAGTTCAAAGCTTTAATCACACCGTTTCAATTTTTATTTGCCCAGTTTGTAGCTATATTCGTGACTTAAAAATGAAATGTTAACCAGCATTTACAAATATGCTTCTACAACTTTTTCAATTTGAATTATGTTCAAAAAATAAACCTTTTCATCTTGATTGGGGAACGAATATGCGAATTACACTGCCATCAGCCCTGTAATCCATGGACATAGATAAGCAAGAACTAAATATTATAAGATTTAATTTTTCTAAATATGGCTGTCCGTGTACGTACTACCTAAATATATTCGCTTTAGACCCGTTTTTAACTATTTACCGAAGATTGCTTTTGGTTATATTGAATAATAATAATTGTTTCTGGAATAATGTATTGATAAAGGGTTCTGAATCAATTTAGTTAGCTATAAAGTTTGATATACTACCACATCTCGCACAGTTTTAATGGCATGCAGCTGTATGACCTGAAGCAACAAAGGCCAAACACGATGAAACTATACCTAAATGTTAATGAAGTGCCAATCCTGTTTCCAGTTAAACAATTTGGCTTCATGTAATTTCTCCTCGATAAATCGCTTCTGTACAATATATGATGAGTTATTGTTGTATAATTATGGTTGTTATAAAACCAAACCTAAAACATATATTTCAATCAGAATTAAACACATGCAAATAACAAAATTTAGAAACAAACCACATTTGGTATTAATTATATAGATAGCGATAGTTATGGGGGTGTTATTGAATTTACATTAGCATTTTTAATCCTGATTTCAACAATGTATCATATGATAGGTATCGCTTTCCGAATTGGAACTGTAGTTCTTTATAAAAATCTGAATTGAGAGTAGAGGTTCACAACATAGTTAAAATGGTGAACGAGTTTGATTGCCAAAAGGAGGCGGTGAGCCGAGTTTTGCTGCAATCAAACGAGTCTCGTTAAGTGCCATCAGCAAACATGTATTGTTCAATATTTTATCTTCACCAATAAATCCTATTTTATGTATTTTTTATACAAAAAGGGTGCGGTAATATTCATTACCGCACTGAGTGCGATAATATCTATCCATTACCGCATTCACTCAGTGAGGTAATGAAGCTCTTAACGATACTAAAATTAATTTGGTTAATAGTCTATAACAACACCGATGAAGATAATAGTTATTGACGTTATTAGGCCGATATATAGCAAATAACAGACGTGGTTGAATTTTCTAATCCGAGGTAATAGCCGAGGTTTATAATCATCGAAGTCCGTTATTTGCGTATCGGCCCTTTTTCGTTCAAGAATTTTCGTAATAAAATCCTATACATTTTAGGAACAATTTATTAAACATAATTTACAAATTACGTGATCCTTAATGGTCGGCGGCCGTTATAATTCTTAACGGCCTGCAGTACAAATTTCTTACCAGTGGCAATAATACCGAAAACGAGAAATAAAACACTTGGTAATGCCCATTGCATCAATTTACAAATAAAAAAAACTCAGGCTCGGTGGAATTTGAAGCCGAACTCGCCGGCTCGTGTCGGAACGAGACATACTCAATTGAACCACTGTGCTACGATGGCGCTTGCATTGTGCTGTATTTCTCGTTGCATTTTAAGACACTATAAATTTTTTTCCCATTTGCGATGTTTCCCTGTATTTGTTAGGTCTCATTTTCGTCAAGGATAAAGCCTGAGCTTTGTGCAAATTATTACTATATATTCGTCATTTAAAGAAAAAATAGACAATATTTTATTTTTTTAAGGTGCTCACGCTGAATATATTTGACCGGAAGTATGTTCAGTTTCGAACCAGGTGGACAGAACAACAGATTATTAAAAAAAACAATTAGGACAGGCTGTGAAATTGAATTATTTTGAATTGTTATTTAGCCACATCCACAGAATGACATTTTATAACGTTTGAAATTTGACATTTTTATTGTAAACAAAGTTTATAACCGTAAATTAAAACTGAAACAAAAAATGCAAAAATTATTAATTTACGATATTAAAATTTACATAGAACTATGGGATTTGTTGAAAATGTTGCCCATTTACGTGTAAACATAAACGAATTCCTCTTCCAATCCTCTTGCAATCCAGCAAAAACATTATGTAACATTTGAGGTGAGTTGATTTCTTCACACCTTTTTCTGTTATGCGATTTCTCAGTTCTTCTAGATTAAGAATTGGCGTTGTATAAATTGAATTTTTAATGTAAGGCCACACAAAAAATCAGATAATATGTGAACATATTATGTTTAAATCGCAAGATCTAGTTGGATATGGGATTTCAGGGTTCCTGCTTATTATTCTGTTATCGAAAAATTCTGCAAGATATCGGAGTGTTTCTCTAGTGGTATGTGCTGTAGCACCATCTTGTTGGAAATAACCATTTTGTTATTCTTTGTCATCTAGCTGATTGATGAATTGGTCGAGTATCTCATCCCGATATCGTGCAGCAGTGAGTGTGCCTTAAAAAAATGGGACCCACCAATCTTCTTCGACAAATTCCAAACCAAACACCAACTTTTTGAGGATGCAAAGGCTGTTCAACAAAAAAATAAGGGTTTTCACTTGACTACCACCTCATATATCCAGAAAGATAAAACCAGGCCTCATCAGAAAAAAATACAGTGTTCAGAGCTGCTTCATTGTTGAGATTATTTTGAAACTAATTGCAGAATTCAATTCGCCTTGGAGGGTCTATTGGTAACAGTTCATGAAAACATTGCAGTTTATATGCATGAGTTGTGCCATAAGATAAATTTATTTGTTGAGCCAATACTCTAATGAACATTTTTGGCTGTTCATCCATAATCTGCCGGGCGGCTTTAATAGTTGCTTCTGTTTGTCTAAGCGGCGCCGGCGGTCCACGTCTACTTTTACGAGCGACACTACATTCAATAGCTTTCGCTCTTTGTTGTGTAGTGAATACCATTTTTTCAAACTTTACATTTTTTCACCAAATAAAAAACTGTCATAAAAATGTCATTCTGTGGATGTGGCTAAAGTACTACTTCAAAATAATTCAATTTTACAGCCTACTCTAATTGGTTTTTTTATTGATCTGTTGTTATAATCCGTTTGCAAAATATTTTCTTCCCGTAATAAGTAGTTTTTGAGCTTTGCCGCCAACAGACGAACAGACGGACAAACGGACATACAGACAGACGCAATTGAGAAAACATGTTTTTCATATAGAGACCCTGAAACGTAAACATTTTCGGAAAGTGAGTTTTCGCTGTTATAATACTACCTTCTTCTTTTAGACGACGGTAACTCATACTCAAAAAACCGATCAACCAAAAAGATTAAAACGGTTCAGATTTTCCGGATTACTAACACAATTTCAATAATATTTGAAAAATAATAACAGTAGCGCCACAATAACTGACATTCTACTTCACATCACTAAGATTATAAAATACTTATTGCCCTATTAATTAATAAGGTAGATTGTATAAAAGCAAAGTTAGTAAAAAAGAAGTGTTGATTCTTATAGTTGAATATTGTTGCTTTGGTGAATAAACATATATTATTGTATTTAAAAAATATATTCGTTGGTAGGTTGGTTTCACAAACATGTATTTTGAAAGGGTTATAATTATTTAATAGTCGCTATGCTATTGATTGCGGTAAATTGAAATGATTTACTATTTTTAGTTGTATAATTAACTCCACCTGCATGATTTGCTATAATAGGTACAGTTAATATATTTGAGTTGCCGGTCCCAAGCTCGGGTAAATAAGGAGGGCGCATCTATGAAACGGGCTAGCAACTTTTTGAAGAGGTACGAGAATACTATTCACAGAAACAATCTTAAAGTCTCGGATATTAGACAGTCAAAACAGATGACTAACACTGCAAGGAAAAAGAAATTTGATTCAAGAAATCAAAATACATTAAGGATTTGTCAAGAAATTTTTAAATTGTACGAACGTATGGCTAATTAGCCTATTTTCCAAATTACGATCCCACTTGTATATGGGTTTTCGTGTTATTCCGCCTGAATTTGAGGATATCGAGTTTCAGACAAGCATTTAATGGTTTCTAATACACACCGCTGGGTCATTCGCTTACAGCTATCGGATCTGAAAGGCACCCATTTGACGAATATATCGTCGGCACGCTAGGTTACAAATATCGATTTGTTTACAAGCCGCATTCTGGAACGTTCCGCGATGTAAATCTAACAAACAACGACCATGGGTGCCAGAGAGAGAGAGAGGTATCATGTATAGCTCGGCTGCCCCGTTTCTTTATCGATCACGCGCTGTCTGGCGTTGCATTTCGAGTTGAGTTGCGTCCAGTCTGTCGCATGCAACAGTTGGTTTTGTAGTGGTGCAGCCTATCGGTGTCTTCCTTTCGGGGATGGCGTCCGCGAGGCAGGTGCAGTTGTTTTGTTGAGTGTTTTACCAGCTAACATTTTGTGCGGTTTAGTCTGTGTGCGAATTGCATTTGGCCGTGCGTTACGTATCTATAGGTCATTGCTGTATAGGCGTGAGTGTCCGTTTGGGGTGTCGTTTGCCGATTACCGTAAGCCTTTTGAGTTCCCGTTTTTGCCTCGGAGCCGCAGACTCCTATATTTCGCGTCGATTAGACGGATTCCTTTACAGTTCTGCCTTCAGTGTGAATTTTGCATTACGTCTCGTATGGATAAATTTCCCATGTGTCCAGCTCCCGCAGCCCGTGGTGATGTTGCAGTATGCCTTCCGCTTCGTCACCCTCCAGTATGTGGGTACCGTAGTCGTCACAGCAGCTTAAGACATATCGTTTGTATTGCTTATTAACGTTTAGTGTGCCGTTTAACATCTATGCAGTGCGCTTAATCGAATTATCGGACAGTTGGTGTAACGTCTCGGTTATTTAGCTTTTAACGCGTACCTTTAGTAATTGTCAAACCGTTACAGTTGTGTGCCAGTCATTTACATTCCATATGCCGTCAGTTTACATAGTTATTGATTAACTTTATGCGGTAGCCCTTGTCGTGTGTTGCAACCGCTACTTGTTATAGTTGAATGTCGCCCTTCATTACCGCCATTTGTTTATAGTTCACTGTTCATATTGCTTGTCAGAATTAATGTCAATTTACCGAATTTATGTCAATCGTTCTAAGATGTTGCAAAATTTACCGAACTACAGTATATACATTTTATACTTATTTGTACCTTTTCCCACATATTCAAATATTTTGGTCAATACATGTCATGTTAATTTAATTGTGGTTACCTTTGTTATTGTGCATGCGATTTGGGTATTTATATTTTATAGTTGTAAGAGAAGTTTGGCCAGTTGACCAAGTGAATTTTGAATAGGTAGGTCTGTTGGTGCTGAACCGGCTCGCTGTCACTCTGCCACTCTAACCACTAGGCAGAGTAGTAATCACAGCGATCAGCGGTCCCGGGTTCAAACCCCGGGGGAATCACAAATTTACGTTGAAAAAAAATGTACAATATCAGTCCTTCTCAGGACCAACCAGGAACACCTGAAGACGGCAGTAGATCAAAACTCCCGAAACGTTGTGTGATTTACACCCTAGACAGTGGAAAAAAGTCCGAAAGACATATCGTAATAGACCACTGCCAAAAAATGACATTCAGAGAACAGAAAATTGTGAGATATCGCTACTAAACACTACACTTAAAATATTCACTTGAACAACTTTTATACCGACTAAAGAAATGTAAAATAAAGGAGTTTATGGTAAACTCGTTAAAATAATACAAAATATAAACACAAACTGCACCACTCGCATAAAAGCAAAAGAACAATTATGTAGGCATATACCAATACTGCAAGCATACGATAAGGAGGTTCTATGAGTTCGTTTTTATTTAAATGTATAATGAACGAAATAATAGAAAGCCTGCCAAACTTGGGATTCACAATGAGAAACATCTTCTACCGTATAATCTGCTATGCTGACGACGCAGTCCTACTGGCTGAATATAAGGATGGACTGTAGATGCTATTGCACAGGTTTAATGTCACTTCTAAGCAATATAATATGATCATAAACACAGAAAAAACAAACTGCATGGTTATAACAAAGGAAGCGTTGCAAACTTTAAGTGAAAGAAACAAGAATAGAGCAGACTATAAAATTAAAATACTTAGGAAAGGGATCTCCAGCGACAAAAACCTGTATCAAGAAGTGAAGACTCAAGCAGGTAAAGTACCTACGATGGATATCCGACTGCCTGAAAAATTAAATACATGACAACTTAGGCCAAAGTCAGAATTTACAAAACGGCTTAGAACCGGTACTGACATATGGATCAGAAGTAAGGGCCGACATAAAAAAGGACAAAGCAGTTAATGGGCACATTCGAAATGAAAACACTACGCGCAATTCAAGAGAAGTCTTTGCGAGATAGAACTAATAGTGACGGAATTAAAGAAGTGCAAAGTACAGGACATAACAAAATGAACCAACGATCGTCGAAAGTATTGGAACTGACACGTAAACAGGATGGATAAACTCATAAACTTATTATATGCATTTTCCGGGCTAACGTACGCTAGAAAAAATTCCGGCAGCTGCACATATTTACAAACCACTAGCCACGTGTTCAGAGCTGGGCAGTAATTAATTACTTTTTAATTAAATTACTAATTAAATTCCATTTTGTTTATTTGCCTTGAAATTGAATTACTTTTCAAAATGCGGTAATTGTAATTGGGAATTGCCATTCTTGTTCAAAAGTACTTGAAAAATTACTTTTAGAAAGTAATTAATTACTACATTCAATTACTCAATTACTTTTATGTAATTAAATTACTCTAAAGTATTTAAATTACCTTACATGTATTTGAATTACCTGTGGTAATTGAAATTACTCGAAGTAATTTAATTACTTTGTGGTATTTCAATTACTGAATTACTGACCTTGATTGGGTGCCAAATCTCAAGAACGCAAAAAAATAAGATAAGGTCTTATTAAGTTACATATTAAGCAAATGGCAATAGGGCATTCCGCGACCAATATAAACCTAAATTATTATTTCCTCTGACGAGTCGAATAACAGCAACTTTTGCATGTTGTACGACGCGTCACGAGCATTGGTGCGTGTATGTAGATGTGATCTGTAGCTTCCAATAGTGACACTAACATTTATTGTGAGAGACGCTAAGTGTAAGACGCTAAAACTATATTTGTGGTAAGTACATTACAGATTACAATACCTACTGTAAAAATATAATTTAAAATAGTTTCATTAGACGATATTGGTTCATAATACTTACATAATTATTTATTCCTTTCAATTTGCTTGTTTTAAAAGATGTACTGACATAGGGTTATACTGCCGTGCAAGTGTAACAGGCGTTAAGTCCAGAAATATACGTTTTTGAGTGAGGAACTGAACTAAACGGCCAAAATCCGATAACAACATTTAAACAGCGTAAAACACATAAATAAAATACCTAATTGCAAAATTCCATGCCTGGTTGACTCAAAAATGCAGTATGGGGTATGGCACTAATTCAATTGAAAAACGCCGTATAAGTTTACCGCATTCTTGAATTGAACATTTTGTAAATTATCCATTCTTTGTCGCTTTCTTGCCTTATAATGCTCATATGCTGCTTTGTATACTGGCACATAGTGCATAATTTTTACGGACTGCTGCAATTTGTAGTTTCGATTATTACTACAAATTTGGAATAGTGTCTTATAAAAATCACGACTTTCTTATAATTCCGCTCACCTCATCCAACATTACTTCTTTACGTTATACAGGGTGCTGCGTTGACGGACGAAACATACAAAACCCTCAACCCTCATACTAATTACAAGGCATTCAAATATTGGCTTCTTAATGATTTTACACAAAATTCCATTTAGTTTTTTAAAAGAACAGTGCATAGTGACCAAATTTACATAATTTCAGATATTTTACTGCCCTAAACTAAAATCAATAGGTATTATTAAAGATGTTGATAAGATGTTGAAATTTGAAGTAAAAATATGAAAGCATCCTGAGCAATTTAATTGTCGGCCGTTGACTGTAATTTTATGAAATACGTATTTTCTCCCGTTTCTTATACGAAATACGGAATATAAAAGTAATGTCAACAGCAAGCTTCAACTAGGTTTATCAGTCATCTGTCAACTTTCAACAGTCCCTGATCAACACCAAATTGATATTTTGTTTTAAAATTTCAAAAGTTACCTAACACATTTTTATAGCTATTTTTATAGCTATTTGTATTACTAGGGAGGAAAATGTATGATTCCCTCTCGCGGATGTAGTTTAATTCTTCAGCGTTAGCGAGAACAGTACCTAATCAATTGTAATCATGCAAGGGAGGAAATTACGTTTTAGTCCAGAGTTATACCAAATACTATCTAATAGTAGATAGTCTTTGGTTATACATACAACACTTCTACATTTTATAATGAGACTATCTCTTGTATTCAGCTGCATTCAAAAATATTTAAATATGAAAACCAGGAGGTTAGCTGATTTATTATGACATTGCCTCCCGTCTCTAATGTCAACGGCAGTCAATGTATTATATTCACTCCTACTGCCATTGGAAACCGACCAGGGAACCAAACGTATATTTTCGGGAAACCCCTAACAGGCGACAAAAATGTTACTTTCATATATAGCGGTAAAAAATATTTTCTCAGCCAAAAAAAAATGCTCAAGTTGCGCCAATTGAAACAGCACGTAGCGTTCTTCTACAAAATCTAAATAGAAATTTGTTGTCAAACAATTAAAAAATCCAATGCTCTACCCTGTATAGTTAGGTAAGTTACATATGTTCGTCATTCAGCCTCATGTTAGGCGTATTTAATAGTAAATTGTTCTACAAGTTAAAAAAGTGAAAGTTTAATTTACTAGCGAGCGAAACAAAGCGAGTGGATTAATTCATCACGAACAGGGAAAAATTACTTGTATAACATATTCAGCCTGCTATTTTTTCTAATATAATTACAAAATCTAGACAAAATTAAATTCGACATTTCTTCATACAACATTTTTTTTTTAAATCGGCAGTGAAGAACGTCGGAATCGTCAAATAAAATACGAGAAATGGGCAGTGAAGTAATCCATTGTTTTACGACCTTTTGTAGGCGGCTGGGCGATAGGTAAACGTCAACATAACCTACAAAAGTTGGTTCAAATGTTGTAATTTCGCGATTTCTTGATTTAAAAAAACAATGTACCCCTCGACACCGGAAGTTCCTTTTTATCCCTCATGTGGTTTATTTGCTTTGGCCCTACGGGCCTCGGCAACTAAATCCGCAATCGTGATAAAAAGCTCAACTTCAGTGATAACTTATGTGGAAACTAATACAGGGTGATTCAAATTAAGTGCACACCATTGCTATCTTTGTTATTATTAATTTTAAAAAGTAGGTTAAATTAGCAAACTAGTAGTGTTTTTGGCGCTGATTAATATGCAATTAATAAAAAAACAATCGAATAACGAGTTTGCGACAAAATTAAAAACTTTTAGTTTTTTTTAAATAGAACACCCTGTATATATTTCAAAAACTTGAAATAAAAATTTTATTTGTGATATAAAAGTCTTAATACACTATTGTCTTAAAATGAATATTAAAGAAGTTAGGGGAGATTTTAGTTTACCTATATCAGCAATACACCGTACTTACGAAAAATTCATAGTAGACTGCTACTAAAAACAAAAACAATAGCGTAACCATCAGAACTGTCAAAATCAATTTATCGTACGTTTGGTTGTCAAAAGTAATTAGTGTTGTTTATTTATTTCTTATTGTTTTTTGCTGTTTCTGGTTATCAGACTTAAAACAAGCCTGCAATGAATTTTTACAGTAGAATAATGTATGTATTTATCTATAAACTGAAACTTGCGATAACTTCTTTAGTATTCATTTTAAGACAATAGTGTATTAAGAGTTTTATATCACAAATTCATTTTTATTTCAAGTTTTTGAAAAATATACAGGGTGTTTCATTTAAAAAATATATTTTTTTAAAATTTTGTCGCCGAGTTATTCCATTGCATATTAATCGGCACCGAAAACACTACTAGATTGCTAATTTAACCCGCTTTGTAAAATCAATAATAACAAAGATAGCAATGGTGCGCACTTAATTTCAATCACCCTGTATAAAAAAAATATAAATTTGAACTTTCAAGTCCCTATACCTTCTTACTGAAGGGACTTTGTACTAAGGTATATTAGGTTTAATCGGTTTATTGTAACCTAATGAAATTATGCCAAATCGGTATCCCATTTTTTTGGAACACCCTGTGTAATTGTTATCCTTGAATTTATTTATTTACTTACATCTTACATCAAAACAAACTCAAACTTTTGGTTATGGTAAACGGTGCATGTAGCTACAAGATTTAATTACCAAAAAACCTTCAAAAGTGAAAGAGTAAGTATATGTACGTTACTATAGTTAACAAAACATAAAAATTAAACATTTTTAGATTACGAATCGGCACGACACTAATGATAGTTGCAACTTGCAAGAAAGTTCTACTAAATACAACTACATATATGACAATCATTTTTATTGAAAGTAATTGAAAAAGTAATTGATGTACAATTACAATTACTAAGTAATTGGTAATTAAATTACTATTTCCTGTGAGTAATTGAATCTTTAGTAATTAAATTACTGCATTGGGCGGTAATTGGTAATTAGTAATTAATTACTTTTTAAAAGTAATTTGCCCAGCTCTGCACGTGTTTTAGGGGCCTATTCTTTAATAACCGAAACCGTCTTAGAAATGAATTAAGCAGGCTGGCCCGCATGTGCGTAGCCAAGCCGCCTTCAAATAAGTACAGTACTGATATACCGGTCTCTGTTGTCGAGAACTTGGATGTCAATCAAAACGCTCGTTAGGGCATTAAAAATGACATAAACGTCATTTGAGAGTTGATATATGAGTAATAAAACACACGTGTTGAACAAAAACCCTTCTTGCAAGCTTGGCCAAAAATGGATCACGCTATTTCTCATCCCCGTAGCGCCTCAGCCAATCACATTGTAGGATTAATCGCCTGCTCCATTTTCAACCAATAGGTCTAGCCCCAATCGGGCGTCCTTTCTAGTATCACGGCGTCCAGACCTTTAAAAAGAGTATCCTGGAGTTTTCTGCGGTAGGGTCTTAAACGAGACCGTTCTGGAGCAAGTTGTCAGCTCTGATCCTTATACAACGTAATTTTGGTGTTTTGACGCAAATAGATCAATTAGAATTACTCTGTGTTTTCTTTTGACCTGACGGTTGTTGCATGCGATATTTCCTGTGTTTGATTGTAAATGGTTCTAGCTGTAGAACACCACTTAAGGTAAGTTCTATCCGGGGAAGGACGTCGCTGCAGCAGTCGACAAAGCACCTGAGGATGGGTTTCTATTTCCGCTTTTAAGAAATCGTTCATTTGTATCGAAAAGCGGTGGCGCTCAAGGCGTTGTATTCCCTTCATAATTTATCGAGTTCTTGCCCGGTGTAAGGGGAATCTCGGAATAATCTACTCCCTCTCGACTAAGACAGCCGGCAACCCTTTATTACCACCATTCCCGGCGGGCTGGGCTTGTGATAACCTAACATATTGGTAATCTCATTTTATCTGGTAATAGACTGGCAAGAAAAGCAAAATAAGATCTTCCGACGAATGGAAAACGAGATCCAGGAAAAACTTCCAAATGTTGGGCCGAAAGCTGAGCTTTCGTTTCCGATGGAGTATAAGAGGATTTAAGAAAACAATGATTTAGCCTACATTAGAAGAAGAAGATGAAGAAGTTGGATAATTGTTTATCAGGAATTTTGAATCAAACTGGCAACAAGGAGCGAATTAAATGGATTACAAACTTGTAAACTATTTTGTGAATCTTTCTGCTTAACGCCGTGGACTTTGATTATAAGAACCATACTTAACTTGATTCCTATCCATTTTCAGGGAAACTGATCTGCGAGGCTGATGTTTTTCTTATTTTACCACAAGTAACTTAACGCATTTGTAGCATGTCACTGTTTTAAGAATTAGGAAAGCTTTATACGAATTAATAACAATAATAATTGTCAAGGCAACGCATTCCAAACGTGTGTATATTATTGTTTGTCTAGACTGACTAGAACCCTGCACACAAGTGTGACGACCGGCTAAGATTGGTCTAGATTTTTGTAAATAACTTTAGTTTCGGTAAGAAAAGCCGTATCATATGATACACTGTTTCAGTGTTTAATCGGCATTAAAATGCTATTATAAATATATAAATTTAATACCTTCATAAAAAAATGAACATGATGTTGAATTTGCAGAACTAAAATGTCGTATAAATATATTGATATTACTAAATAATTTTAGATGAAAACTTCCTTAAGAAAGTGTTTTAAAACTTTAAATTTTGAAATTCTTTTTAGTAAGCAATGTATGGTCGAAAAACCAAAATGTTCTGAAATCTCGATGGTGAGCCTCTAAACTGAATTACTTTGTATATCCAGTTTTATTTGTGTTTTTTTATATCATGCAGTCGAAGATAATTATTACATACTTGGTTAAAGCGATTTTAAATCTGTTTGCAGCGCACGATAAGAAGTTAGTTAAATATTCGATTTAAAAATTATAAGACTATAATTAATACTATAACGGAAAAGCTTAGTTAGTAAATAATATGTTTACCCCTAGCGTGATTTCTTAAAAATAATTGAGATTATGTCTTATTGTCATTCAAGTTGAAATACAACATACTAAAATTAAACATTGTTCTAAGTCAATTCTCTGGAAATATTTTCATGTAAACCAATTTGCCATTAAAAGAACGCCTTAATGAATACATGCTTGATAAAACTCGACGGTTTCTGAGTAAATAAAGTCATCACAAATTATGCAAAGTTAAAATTGCTTCGAGTGAAAAGTTTGTTATTGAGTTATTGTGTATATTGCAAGTTGTTGTTGGGCTTTCATTACTGAGTGCCTAAATTTGCTCGAAACAGTAAAACCAATATTAAAGCCTATTACGTTTATGCAAAAATTATTAAGTGCTTTGTGTAGTTTCATTAAGCAGTATGTAGCAAACTGGCGAATCGATATAGTTTTATGAAATCTTAGATATTACTCCTATAAACTGCACACGATTTAACGTAATTTGCATATTTCGTAGTTGATACTTTCAAATTGAATTTTAATTTATTGATTGTGGAATACCACTTTTACTTAATTAGAGACTTTTACAGGAGGGTTTTTGACTTTGTTTTCATATATGCATGTATGTATTGTGGGTAACCTCATTTTACCTTGCGGTGTAGAGGCTGATGCTTTATACGCTTGCGTAAGGGGAACAATGCTCAACTTGCCCCGGATTGGGGTTACAAAGTTGGAGCGCATCTTTTGTGCTTGCACAGCAACCATTGTGTGAATGGTCTCACCGAACCCGATTCCAATCGTCAAGACTGCGGAAGAATTCCGGCGAGATTTGTATCGAGGACTTGCTTATTGCAAGCCTAGAGAATTTCCAACTGCGCTATGTGCATTCTCATTTTTCATATATAAATATGGAAATTATTGTATTTTAAATTACTATTGCGGTTATTTAAGGTAATTAAACATTCGAAAAATCGGACTGTAACCAGCAGCGAAACTCCAGAATAACTTTATTTAATTTAATATCCGTATAGAATAGTTATAAATGTTTAGATATATTATACGTTAGTAATATTTTAATGTAAAAAATATGACATTGCAAACATTGTTGATGCAACATGCTTAAGTTTTAGCTCCTATTATGGTGTAGTGTTGCTTAGAGTTCTATTTATTTCTATATTCAACTTATACTCATAACTGTTGTATAATACAGAGAATTATAAAATGTTTTAGCGAACATTTATGAAATATATAACAATAATGGAGACTAGAATCTCTAATAAAACAATTGACGATTGGCCACCTAAAAATTGAATTCCATGGTCTCCGCTCTCTATCTTTCTGAATTTTCGTTTTTATAAAGTAAGTCTTTCCGCAATGCAGCTAGAACCAATGTTGACCTAGGATGGTGATATAACGTCCACTTTCTTTGTTGAATTACTAGCTGACTCGGCAAACGTTGTTCTGTCCAAAAATAATTTGTGTTAGTACACACATCTTCTGAATATAAGCCAAACAAGATGATAAATACACATTTTCAAATATATCTACTCCAGCGCGACCTACCGGGTTTATTGTTTGCAAAAATATTTCTCTCCACGTAACTAACATATATTCTGAATATGAGCCAAATTGGACCATAAATACAATTTATTGAAATATCTTGACCCCAGCACCGGTGCATACCAATTAAAACGAGCCACCCCATTATTAAAAGCCAACTTGTGTAAAGATTATGGGAGTTCTAGTTGTTACCAGTTATATTTTAGTTTTTTCTGTTGCAAAAAAAGTCTTGTACTCACAAGTGAGAAGGTTATAAAAGGTGTGAGCCCATAACATTACTTTTTTGCGCGTTACCATTTTTAGGGTGAATTTTCTTGGAAACTAATGAACCGATTTTGAAAAACTAAAAAGCATTAAAGAAAGAATTTGATACCCTTTAAGATGAGGTATCACTCGACTCCCTTTCCTATTTGAACTTTTTGACGTTTGCGTTGGTGGGGAGAGGGGCTAACTCTGAACGAGTAAATTTTGACACAAAAATGTATCCCCGTAAAAAGAAAAATGACGTATTTTAGGATATTTCTATAAATATAAAAATAACGGAATTATACGGGGTGGCTCGTTTTAATTGGAATGCACTGTATATCTACATGGTATAAAACCGAGAAAATTTTAGACAAATATGTACAAGGTGAGCACCTTAAAAAAATTAAATTTTGTTTATTTTTGATTTAACTTAGCAATAAATACAAGTAATAATTTGTATATAACGCAGACTTTATTTTTACCAAAAAATGGGCCCCAATATATATAGAATAAATGTTGTACGATACAAAAAGGAGCAACAAATTAGTGCGTTACTTAATATAGCTGCAGCGCAGGAATTCGAAAGGTCGGTGCTCCCTAGCTCAGGTAGAAATAGCCCGTTCCCTTGCAATATCCCACAAAATGTTGGGACTGCATACGCGGTCCGCCTGCTCTTCGAATTCGACCACCGGTAACTTCGTTTTTATTTGAAAATGTATTTAATTTATTAGAAACGTGAAGATATTTTTACTCCTAAGTCAATTTTATTTTTAAAATTATTTAGTGTCACAATGTCAACGAGGGAAGTTCTGGGTAACCCCTTTTACAGATTTTTTGACAGATGTGTTCGTTTATTATTGCGTTCATCGTTGTAATTAGATACTCGCCTTGCGACGCCGAAGCCCCGGAGTCTTTAAAATCGAACTGATAGTCTTATTGTTTCATTTAAGAACTATTGCTGATGCCTCTATCGTAGATTTGGAAGCTTTAGCTAAATGTTTAGCCAATATATGAGCAAGATATTTGTTTAGCTACAGTTTTGTGCTATATGAATGTAGATATTTTTGCAGCTTTTGTGTCCGCTTGTTTCTTAAGCGAATTCTTGTAAATTACACGATGTTTCGTAATTCAATACTCTGTGACATATAGTTTTTTATAAAAAAATTCTATACTCTTAATGATTTCTGTCATCCATTATAAGAGTTCCTTGCTGGTTCTTAATCTGTGTCATTTTATGTCTTCCTGTGCCTAATCTGCTTCTTAACGCTATGCTATTGTTGTTGTCTTTTATAGTTTGACACAGTAACCTTGTATTCTTCTTCTTCGAGTGCCTTCTCCATCATTGGAGGTTAGCAATTACAACAGCATATTCTTCTCTATCTTCTGATCTTCTAATAAGATCTTCGAAATGTAGACCTGTCCAGTTCCTGATGTTGTGCATCCAGGATATTTTATTTCAGCCTATTCCACGTTTGCTTTGGATTTTGCCTTTGATGATTAGTTCGGAATACTATATTTTGTGTTTCTAAGCAGGTGTCCTAGATAAGAGGTTTTTCGGAATTTTATTATATTAAGAAGTTCTCGATCTTTATTTAGTCTGCGTAAAACTTCGTCGTTGCTTATGTGTGCCGTCCAAGGTATTTTCAGAATTCGGCGATAGATCCACATCTCGAATGCCTCTATTTTATTCATGCTTCTGATTTTTAGGGTCCATGCCTCAGTTCTTAATCTAAGGTTTATGTCGAGATGAGGATCACAGAGAAGACTTCTTAACTTTTCAAAACTACTTCTAGCTTGCTCTATTCTAGCCTTGATTTCTTTTTCAGGATCTAGTTTACAATTTATCCAACATCCTAAATATTTGTATTGGTTTACTTGTTCTAATATATTTCCATTTAATATGATAGGTAGGGGAACGTCTTGTTTTTTCTGTATTATCATTATTTTTGTTTTTTTCTTTTTGATGCGCATTCCTTGTATTATATTTCCCAATGTCTTTTCTTATTTCCTTTCTGACTGTTTTGTTCAGTTCATCATAGTTGTCTGAATCTTTATTGGTTTTACGCCATTTTTCTATTAGGCTAATCGTGTTTGGTTTTAGTTTGCTCTTGGATTTTTTATTTTTGTTTCCGCATATCATTTTGTTTCAGAGGTTATCTAAATTCATTTCCTTTAATTGTGTGTTGGGTTCCAGTTTCTTCTTCAACTGTTGTTGATATTCTTCTTTTCTATTTGAACTATATGAATCCGTAACAGCAGGGCCAAATCGCCAACAACCAAAGATTATAAATGTAGGTTCGAAAGACATACCAGAAGTCACAAACTCTGAAATATACACGGCACTAACACAAATGAAAAATCGGAAAGCGCCGGTTGAGGACAATATATCTTGCGAAATGATAAAAAATGGAGGAACAACGTTATTAAATGCCCTGAAACTGCTGTTCAATAAATGCCTAGATTAAGGTAAAATACCAAAAGGATCGAAAAACGCTGAGGTCATTCTGATATTTAAAAAGGGAGATAATACTGATATAGAAAAATACCGGCCGATAAGTCTTCTTTCTCACTCGTATAAGTTACTAATGAGGATCATAACAAACAGATTAACGCCTAAATTAGATCAATACCAACCGGTAGAAATGGCTGGATTTTGGAAAGGATACAGCACTCTAGATCACCTCCAAACACTAAACTTACTTATAGAACAGGCAAATGAATATAACATCCAACTCCATCTAGCCTTCATAGACTTCAAAAAGCCATTTGACTCAATTGAAATGTGGGCCCTTCTCATAGCAATGGACGATGCCAGAATAGACTACAGTTACACGCAGTTTATCAAGAATATATACGAAACAGCCACGTTTTCCTTTAAAATAGACCAGGATATACAAACAAATAAGATCAAAGTGAAGAGAGGGGTATGTCAAGGGGACATAATCTCCCCAAAGTTATTTACGTTAGCCTTAGAGAACATATTTAAAGAAATACAGTAGGAGAATAAAGGTTTTAAAATAGATGGATCATATTTAAGTAACCTACGCTTTACAGATGACATCATACTAATTAGCGGAAACTTAAATCAACTTAGAACAATGTTAGAAGATTTAGAACAGGCATCTGCAGCAGTAGGACTCGAAAGAAATACTGATAAAACTAAAATAATTAGCCCAACAGGAGAACACCTACAAATCCACGGACGACGTATAGAAAACTTTAATAAATACGTATACCTTGGACACACAATAATGCTTGGTAAAGACAATCAGATGGCGGAAATTGCCAGAAGAATAACATTGACCTGGACAGCCTTTGGGAAGCTCAAATATATATTTAATGATCACCATTTGCCTATAAGTCTGAAAAGAAAAGTGCGTGAAACATGCATCTTACGAGTTTTAACCTACGGCTTAGAAAAGGTTACACTAACAGAAAGAAGCACAAACAGACTCAAAACGACTCAAAGAGTCATACAGAGAAGGATGCTTGGGATCAGTCTGAGGGACAAAGTGCAAAATGAGATCATACGCCAGAAGACCAAAGTTACTGATGTCATGGAACGTGTAGCACATCTCAAATGGCAAAGGGTCGGTCATATAGCAAGGCAAAACAATAATAATTGGCCGAACAAGTTAACTCAGTGGCGACCGAGAGAAACAAAGAGGAGCATAGGAAGACCCCCAAAAAGGTGGCTAGATGATGTGAAGAAAATAGCAGGCACCCATTGGCAACAAACAGCGCTAGACAGAAATGCATGAAAGAGGTTAGAAGAGGCTTATGTCCTGCAGTGGACAAGAAAATAGCAGAAATAGAAGAAGAAGAATACTCTGATAACTTAAAGCTCTTGTAATTAGCTTGTAGCATTTGAACTGGCTGTACAATTAACTTTGACCTGTATCGTTGGCTCTAATTGATGCCTCTATTATTTCTTCTAATATAATTCTATTCACAGTATCTTTGGTTTTATATAGCGCTAATGCAAGTTTATATATAAATTTATGTAACAAACCTTACTCAATCTGCTTCAGTTCGTAGAAAGTTCGGCTACGTAAATTTTAGTCAGTTTAGCTAATGAACATATGGAGACTATCTGGCGCCCCCAATTTTTTTTGAACACCATTTGATAATTTAGCAGGTCACCTTCACTGTAGCTGGTCAGGGCTCAGATTTGCCTATTTAGCTTAAACCTTCTCTTGGTACAATTTGGAGAGGGGTTTTAGTATTTCAGTCTGATTTGTTTAGGGGCTTGAGCTTAATAGTTGTCTCGCCCATGGCAGGGTAGTATTGAAAATCACAGTTATTTTAAATTATCTGTTAAATGCAGTATCTTTCAAAGTAAAAAACCTATACAAATACAAAGTTTTATTTTTTAATAAAATTCCAAACCAATGCGAAAGCTAAGTGTCAGTATTATCTGCTTCAAGCAGACTTCTGGGTCTAGAATTTCTGTCTGAAGCACGGCAATAACTATGTACTCGTAATTATCTACTCTACACTATAATAATGTAAGTAAACGCATATTTTTAAACAACTAAGTTGTTGATTTCTCTTTGTCCTCTGAATCAGTAGATCAATGATTTGTCACCAGTTGCTCTATTAAATGCTCTTTTACTCGATCCTTTGTTGAATTTATTTAATATCAAACCTATCTCGCCTCTTTTTGCCTCTTTTGCTTATAGGTGGAGATGATGATTAATGATGGCTTGCGCTGATGTCAATTCAATGCTAAGGCGATTCCACAAGTCAGCTGGCTCTCTGGCACCACGGGTCTGTAACACACCCTACAATTATTGTAGTAAATCTACAAGTCATAAGTGCTTTGCCGGTTACTGCAGTTGTTGCAAATTCAGGTAAACGTAAGTTCTTTTCTGAGCTTGTTAAAACTCGACTTAATATTGTATAACTTGTAGGTAGACGTAGAACTGAAGTTTATAATTCTAATATTAAAAGTGTAACAAGTGTAGTGCATAATTCTCAGACATGTTAAAATTGTATGCTATAATTTGTACACTTGTAATAAAGAGTGGACTTTTATGTTTTTGGTAGAATTGATATTACATTTCTGATGCCAGTTACCGAGAATGTAATTTCTAGTTTTAAGAATCATAGTGCATTGTAAAGCTTTTTATCTTCATCGGTGTTTTGTTTTGTGGTCGTGGTGAAACATGGCACATTACTCGTTCAAAAGTGTATCGTAAGCTTGTGTTAGAAGTTATAAGTCACTCGGCTGACTACGCTTTGCCTCGTTTCTCAAATATACTCGCACGATTTATGTCACCTGATAAGTGGGTTATGGGCTACTTTAGAGGTCTAAAATCGATCAGCGTTATAACTAGAAGATGTTGGATAATAGTATGTTATAGTTCTCCAATAGAAACTTTCGTGGGGCGGTGTTGTCCGGTATGTTAGCAGAATTTTAATAGTTCGCAAATCAACGTCTGGCTTAGAGCGACTTATAGTGCCATTTTAGAATATTCACGTCTCCTCAAACAACATAAATTGATACAATGCTTTTTGCTTTGCGTGCTGATAAGATTCCAAAAAACTTGTTACAATTCCACGAGACCTCTTCGAGGATTTTTTTAAGACCGTGTGCAAATATCACAAAACACACGAAAATCCGATTCGTTAACTCGCTGGTATTTTCCATATTTATTTATACCGCCGAGACATTAGTTGTCAAAGAAGCAGACCGCCGTCAAATTGACGCGTTTGAGATGTGGATCTGGAGACGTATATTGAGAATTTTATGGACATCTCACCGTACAAACGTCTTAGTTCTAGAATAAATTCGTTTACGACAAAGATTCTCGTGTAACGTTTACAGTCGCTTTCTGTCCTTCTTTGGACATATCCAACGCAGCAAACACAATATCTAACGGCTGGTAGCTCTAGGTAAACCAGATGGAAAAAGAAGACGTGGACGTTCATCAAAACGTTGGATAGACTCAACAAGAGATCTTCTCCACACTAGTTTGAGTGAAGCCGCCTATATGGCTTTCAATAGACAAAGATGGCGAAACACTGTAAAAAGAGCTATCTGTAATATTCAAAATTGATAATGGATTACAACACATCTGTCCAGATGTTATGAATAAGAAGAAGATTA